>JABUQX010029456.1:0-10000 GCA_015478945.1 Trachelipus rathkii | reverse complement strand
CCTTCTTCTGTTGCATCCCACCCTTTTTACTCATCATACCCTTCTGCCTCTTCAATACGCCTCTATTAAATCTCATCCAACTCCCTTCCCTCCCATCCCGTCCCTCTCACGTCTCTCATCCTATCCTCCATACCTCTGTCCTAGAACTCCCTATTACCACACTTGTTCTCCTCACTTTTCTCTACTTTATTCACTTTACTACTCCACTTTCTTCCCCCTTTCCCTAACGTCACTCATCCTCACCTCATATACTAGGAACACCAATATATGATCGATATCCCCTACCCGCCATCTATACATTTACATATAGTATTCTGCACTCTATCCTTTCATTTAACACATAATCCATACGCCTCCCCGTTATCTCACTCTTCCATGTGAAATATACTTGATGATTTTCACTTTTGTTGAAACCAAGATATTCCAAGCTTCACCATACTTAATCACACTATTTACATCACTTCTCCACTTACATTTCTCGAACAACAATCTGATGGCTTGGAAATTCTCCCCACCTACTCCCTTCCCACTCTTGCAGTTCAAATCTCCAAATAGACAAATTTGTCCTTCTACCCCGAAAACTTCAACCATACATTCAATCACTCAAAATCTTTTCTCCCTCCTCCCTCGCTCATTCACTGTGCATATGCGCATATAAAACACATTTCCCCCCGAATTTCACTTTTACCCCATATCCTCGGCAGGAACTCACCTGGCTCTCACACCTTACATTTATCCAACCTCTTCCTATTAACTATTCCAAACCCTTCCTCGCCTCACTCTCTCGTTCCCCACTGATATCATTACCCTATGTATCTTATCCGAAGCATCTCCTCCTTCTCCCTTCAGTTAGTTATCAGTTATCCCTAACACATCCAACCTTTATTCTTCGAACATTAACCCACTTCCTCCCTCTTCCAATCCTCGTTTACCCCTCTCACTTACGCACAATAGAATTAGCTCTCTCTCCCATCTCTTAGGCATAACTCAATCAGGCTGCACGCTTTGTGGGCCCCCCCCTACGCATACCACACTAAGGCCACCACCCCGACTCACACTTACTTACCCCAGAATAATACAAATACGAATAACAAAAATTAAATGATAATGATAATAATAAAATTATATATATACAGCATAGCTAATATAATATATATATATACTATAATTATTATATATTATATTGTACTATATATATATATATACTATAACTATTTCTATAGTTATTATAAATATATATAATATAATATATCATTATATATATAGTTACTATATATAAAATATATATTAATATATAATATAATAATATATATATATAATTAATTACGTAATATAAATTCTGGTCTTCAAAATTGCTGTAATATTTTCTTTTATTTTCTTGCATTGTTTTTTATGTGTTGCTACGCAGCTACAATTCAAAGTCGCTATCCGTGACTTGATTAAACAGCTTTTGGCGCCGCCACAATGCTTCGAGCATATGACAAGTCTAGCGGAGATATGTTATGATCCAGGTGTTATTAACGTACAAGCTATTGACTATAGCATAGAAACGAAAAAACATTAAATACTTTAGAAAAAACCAATAATAAATTACGTTATTACATTGTAAATTACTCTTCAATAATATCTATCGATTGATGTATTTTTCAGTTTTTACTACTAACCTTAAAAAACGTAAATTTTAGTATTAAGTTCATAAATTTTTTTATTTCGCCAATATTTAAGGGGGGCAAGTGCCCCTGCTACGCCCCATATTATTAGTATATAATATATATAAATGTAATTATATAAATAATAATATATAATATATTATAATAATATATATATAGTATATATATTATTTATATAATTATAATATATATATATACTAATATTATTATTATTAGTGTTGAGTTATAAACTAAATATAAAAAAGTTTATTGAATACAAATTTCCAAAACGTAAGAGATTTTTACTTAATCTTTTACTTAATTATTAAACTTTTTTAAATCTAAATAGATTTTATTTGGGACCATTGTTCTTTGACTGTGAATTCTTGAAGTCATCTGGGACGCTGTTATTACAATTTAAAATATACTAATGTCGTTTTCATATCCAATCTACTAGTGCGATTTACATACATTTACGCATGACTCAACGCCTGTGTTGTGGTATGGAATACAACAGTGTTTAATTGCCTTATTACAATTGCTTTATTTCGCATGTTAAAATCTTTGAAATGCGTCTAGGTGGCTGTTCTATTTCCAATCATTATGTTTGAGAATAATCATCTGATATTAAAATTTAGATTTTTTGGCCAGTTCAAATACAGCTGTACAGCATTCATGCTCTTGCTTGAATATATTTTCGAGCCTCTTGGAAAATGCTTCTAGGGAGTAGCATAGCAAGTAATTTATTCTCAGTATGAACAAAGTATTAGATGTTTCTTAGTACACGCTCCAAGTTATGGACATTTTTGTCAAGTCTTTAAGTAGGCAAGTAAGGTACCAAAATTATCGTCCACCTCAGTTTGCTCTTTGATGTTTTATCCAAAAACACCACTGGTGCCTTAACTTTCATTATTTATATTTTACCGTAGATATGAAGAGTTTTGTGCAAAGTTTTGTGGAACCATATACACCGAAGCATCCTGTTTGCTTGATAGCAATAGCATACGAGGTGTTTAACTATTCCATTGGCTCATGAAGGGATATATTTCCTTGATTTTATACATATATACTTATACAAATATTTTTTGTCAGCGATAATTTGCTTAACGATATTTCGTGATTTTTTCAAATTTTACTTTTAATATTCATAAACTTAGAATTTAATCTTTCAATTTTATTTCAATGTACCTTAAAGGATTTTTTGTCCAAATGTCTGTCAGTCAGTTCAGCTTCTGAAAGAAAGTTTATTTTTCGTGTTTATTTAAGAGAAGTTACAGGGACTTTCCTGTATATATACCTACTTATAGTTTAAATATATATATTAATATATTCTATTATATCTATATATGTATATGTAGAGTACTTATATTATATAGCATATATATATATATTATATATATATATATATATGATTTACCTGGATTATTGACAGTAGTAGTATACGTAGGTATATAATATATATATATTATTATAATATATATATATATATACTATAGTATAATATATTATATATATCTGATTAATAATATATATATAGTTATTATCTTATATATATATATATATAGCCCTATATATATATATAATTATAGTATTATATTATATATACTATAATATTATATTTATATAATTATATATATAATATAATATTATACTTATATATTATTATATGATTATAATATATATACATACTATCTCATATATATATATATATATATATTATATAAATATTTTCTAATATATATATATATATTATATATAATATTATATATATATATATATTTTATATATATAATATATATATAGATATATATATATTTATATTATATATATTATATATAATATATATATATATAATATATATAGCTATATACGTAAATGTTATATATAAATCAATACTTTATATATTATATATATATATAATCTATAATACTATTATATATACTATGTATATTTATATATATATATTAATATATATATTATATATTATATATATATTATAATATAATATATTACTATTATATTTATATATATATAATATTATATATTATAGTATATATTATATAATATTATAATATAATAATAATATATATAATCAAAAACTCCACAACTCTTCCATGTTAAACATGGATATTCTTGCAATAAGAGCTTTAAGAATTCGCTATTAGTATCAATTAACGAAATGTTATTATTTCATCAGTGATCATCGGACCTTGCCAGAATTACGTTAACATGAGGCATTGTTAAAAATCAAAGGGGAACCCCCCGCTCCGATTCGTTCTTTCCGAGGGAGGTCAAATCTTTCTTTTAGTTTATAAATTTCTGTTGTCATAAATCAAAGCATTCATTTGTTCTTTTGATAATTTCATTTTGATGGCAATTTTTTGGCCAACACGTTTCCTCTCTTTTCAACTTTTTGTAATGTAAAATATTTGACAATGTAAAATTTAAACATTATGTAAAAAAACTGCAGGTGATCTTGATATTAAAAGATAACTTGTTAATGTATTCTTAAAAAAACTTTTTTGAATTGAATTGAATTATTTTTATTGGATGGTTTTCAATTTACAAAGCCAGCCATAATACCAAGAAAATTAAATTCACCCATCTGTTGAATCATTAATACTTTCAAATTACCCCCCATTTTTAGGATTCTAAACTTCCCCAAAAATTTTTCTTCGCATAGGATTACCTCTCATAATAATAATTTTTATTTCTTACAAGTAAAAACTGTCCCAAATTCAATATAAATCTTCAATTAATTTCTTCTAAAATTTAACCAAATACCGTCTTCTTTCGACATCCAAATAGATTATTTGACAATTAGGAAATTCCATCACTTCCGAACTCCTCTGAGTCCGCACTCTCTCCTTTCTCCCCCTCCTCGTTTTTCTGTCACCGGCCACAAGTAAATCGCCGCCATTTATTAATTTTGACTTAGCCTGTGATACTCCTAACCCTCGGTTCTTTAAGATATTTCTGGCATGTATTAACGTACTCTAAATAAAACTAAGCAACAGATCGCGTATTACTACTTTATAAGGCTTTAACCGTTTATCACATATATATATAATTAAATTATATATATATAATTTATATTTTAAATATTTTAATATTAATATTGAATATTATATTATTTATATATAAAAATTTATTTAATTATATTAATAGATGATTATTTTTATATTATTTAATATATAATTTGTATATTATTTAATATAGTAAAATTTAGTTATTATTGCAATTATTAAAAGTATTCAATAATGGCACGTGCCGTGACTTTTCTCTCAGGGTAGACACAGGTCTTAATTTAATATATAACTTATAATCATATATATATACAAATTGTTTTAAATTCTGCAAAATTTTTTAAGGGTCATAATTTTATTTTTGATAATAGTTAAAGTCTCATTAATAATATAATTAATTAATATGTTTATATATTAATTATATTAATTATTAGTTAATCATTTATATATATAGTATCTATATTATTATAATTTATATCTATATAGTAATATATTTATTATTTGTTACCCCCATACAATATAAATTAGCTATATCAGAGGTACTCATGTACTACGTTGGTAATGTCGGCTCAAGATCAGTTAAGAAATTATATGAACACTATATTTTTATTTTGCAAAATTTTATAATATAAGTTTATATAATTTCTATTTAAATTCTCTTAATTTTTTTGCGAGTAATGTTTAATGGTTCAATTTATATAATAGTGAGATATTATTACATATATTAATAATAATTGGAAGATTAAATACGCTTATTTTAACTCACATTTAATATATTGGCGTCAAGTTCCAGAAAAGCCTATATCGATTTTGGCCGGAGACGGTCTTTCATGTATATTTAGAGTGATTTCAATATTAAAGTTAATACATATTTTGGAAACACTTTAGTTTAACGTTCTTTTAATAAGAAAACGATTATTAGAAGGAGAGAACCTCATGTATTATTTAATATGTATATATATAATTTATATTAAATTACTATAATTTATATTTAACTATTAGTATATATATATATAATTGTTGAAATTTATTTCATAAAAAAAATTTACTAGTAACTAACTATATGTGTGTGATATGTAATATACTAGAGAAATATGTTCAAATGGTCAGTTAATATTATATATAATAGTATTATAATCACGTAAGTAAATGCAAATTAAGATATAATATAATTATTATATCAATAGTACCTCTAATTAGTTTATATATATGTATGATAACATCAGGAATTCCTATACTAATATCTGCATAATATTATAAAATAAGTGAGTAATAATAGCGCTAGCTAGTTCATATATTATATATATATAAAATTAATATTATATCATTATATCTTATTTTTATCGGTGTTTCACTCATTAAAAATATATATATATTTATATTACCAGTATATATTTAATATTTTTATATATAAATTTAATTTAATATATATTTAGTTTATATATTAGTATATTAAAAGAGATGTGAGAAAAATTTATAAAAAATAGGAAACAATGTTGACAAATAGTTCATATAGATAGATAGAATATTCGTAGACTGATAGATGGCGAGAGATGTGAAGTATGTATGAGAGAGAGAGAGAGACGAGAGATGAGACTATGAGAGTGAGTATGAGAGAGAATGTAGAGATGAAGAGAGAAGAGAGGAGGAGGGAACTGGAGTTTTGTATGTTATGCACGCCCAAGATAGAGAGATTTAATCTACACTCTAATTACAGAGTGTCAGAAAGAGGAGAGAGAGAGAGAGAGAGATGAGTGAGAGAGAAGAGATGACGAGAAACGGAGACGATAAGTTAAAAAAAGTACATGTGGATTCAACCAACTGATCATGTGAGGGTATAAAGACACTAAGATATATAATAGAATAATTATATGTGTATTTTTATTATTTATATTTTCCTGATCAATTTCATGACAAGAGACTATTAACTAAAAATGTATTGTTATAGTATGATCAGCCATTTATATTATGTAAAAATAATATACTATAATATATATTTTATTTATACTTAAACTGTTTATAACCCCCTTAATATACATAAAATATATATTATTTAATATATATATATAATAAGGAGAGCGAGAGAAGAGAGAAGATGAGAGAGTGAAGAGAAGAGAAGAGATGAGATCAAGAGACGAAAGAGAGAGAGAGAGAGAGAGAGGAGAGAGAGAGCAGAGAGCCCTACCTCCACGATTAATTTTTTTTTATTGAGATCAAAAAAGCAGAAATTAAACCAGATCTTATTCAATCTAGAATTTTAAGTATCATATTAAAATGAAAGCACGACGCACATTTTATCCAAGTTCAATATATGAAAAGCCAATAACCGAGCGGTGAAGCAGCGCAAAAATCTTTTCTAGCTTTTTACAAGGGAAAATGAAAATTTTGTTTTAAATTTTCCTAAGTAAGTCTTGTAAAAAATGTAATGTTTGGTGCTTAAATATGTTTAAATACTTGAAACAATATATAAATAATAATTCACTCCTTTTGTATTGCATGCAATGCTGCCTACCTTGCCTACCCAAGGGGCACGTCCCTGATATATAAAAAATACCTGTTATATGAAATCAAAAGTATATATGTATAATATATTATATATATATATAATATAGCACGACGCTAAGCCAAAGATAATAAATGATATAAAATATAGTGTGATGAGCTTAAAATTATTCTGATTATCATAATATGAATATATGCGTACCAAAATAACTTTCTTAATTATGGAAATTTTATATCGTAGCGAGATTACTCACTCGATTTGATTCACTCACTATTTAAATGTATATATATAATACTATATATATATATATATAACTCATACAGTATAATATATATAACTCATTATATTAGATAATATATCGTACTGGTTAGTAGTCATTCAGGAGAAAAGTACCATAAATTATGTGAACAAATGTTCATAAGTTTAATCTTATTACTATATATATATACCTATATTACGGTATTGTTCTATAATATAATTTTGAAATACGATGTATTTAATTTTCTGAATAAAAATTTTTCTAAGTTCAAAAAAATTATCTAATTAGAAAAGTTAAGTTAAAGAGAGTATAATACATGACCACTCTCTGTATTGGTGGCAAGCTTCTATGATGAATTTCCTCAGCAAGCTTGCACTGAGAGAATTGTTTCTTAAAATATACAAACTACTTAACTCTTTTCTGACTTAGAAATTTAATCGTGTTTTTGGAAATTGCTTACCGCAAAATTTTTTCTTTGAAACCTGAACAAATTCAAATATAAAAAATGTAAATGATATATTAGGAAATACTGATTCAATTAACCCTTTTCTTGCATACAAAGATACACCTATAATATAAGCATATGTATATATTGATAATATATCTAAAAATATCTCACTTATGATTAGGTGACGCAATTATGAATACTTTAACAGTTATTTTAGAACCGCTAATTCTCAATATGCCGAGAGTGATTCCAGTTAATACTTTGGTTTTTATATTAATATATATATATATATTACCGAGGTTGATGCGATAGCTTCACCTTGAACAATTTCGCTTTTCAATCAGATATAAATAATTTATTCCAATTGATTTAATATTATCCTGAGTTCCTATAAGTTACTCCTATAATGTTTGAAATTATTATTTATAGTTAAAAATTAATAAAAATAACTTAAAAGCTTCAAAAATAAATATTCTAATTTGTTTGCAATTTCTGAAAATATCATATATATTGTAATGCTATTTTCTTGGATATCAATAATGAAATATATTGTCTCCTTTTTTTCTTTCTGTGACATAATAAAGGTTTATTAAATTAATAAATACATTTGATTCAACATAATCTTTATATTCTTATGTGTGTTGTATTTAATAGAGCAACAACTAATGGAAGATCCTTTCTTCATTATTAATATCACTATCTTACCATTAAGGTAGTACATAATCATGGAGAGATACTGGAACCGCGAACTAAAGGTCATTCTCTCTCTCTCTCTCTCTCGTCTCCATCTCTCTCTCATAATCGCCAGTTTCTGAAAATAATCTATATCTCTCTAACATTTAATCTCGTCCTCGCAATCTCACTCTATGGCATTCTCTATCTCTCTTCATTAAAAAAAGAGTGTAACTCTGACTCTCATGCGGAATAGTCAAAGTGAGTTTAGAACTCTATCGGCCGACATCTCACTGTCTCTGTCCTCTTCGAGATCTCAGCGTCGATCAATATCTGTTTCTGTCTCGCCTCTCTCTCTGTGCGTCTCAATATATCAATCTTCTCTCAATCAATCTATCTTCTTCTCATTTCTTTCTCTCTCTCCGTGTATCTCATCGGTCTTTATCTTTAAATCACCATCATTCTCTTCTCTCTCTCTCCTCTCCCACTCCTTCTCACTCTCTCATCGTCACTCCTGTCTACAAATATACTTTGTCTCATCATCAAGGTTTTCACCTACAGAATATGTCCACATCTCTCTCTCATCCAACGTTGAGTAAGTCTTTCTATCCTATCTCGGTCCATACATACTTCTCATCATCTCTCTCTATCTCTCCATCATCATTCTTATCCTTCTTAAATCTCATCTATTATCAAATCCAACGCTGTCCTACTCCCTTGTCTTAAGGATCTCTCTCGTCATCATCTCTCTCTCTATCTCTCCTCTCATCCTCTCTCTCCATTCTCTCATCTCGACATTCGTTTTGGTGCGAAAATATAATCTCTTCACCCTGTCGAATTCATTTTCTGATAGCATACTTACATACTCTCTCTGGAAACATTTTTCCGAATCTAAATCTTTGGTGGAGTAACGTCTAGGGCAAATAGAGACTGCAAGTCTATTGTCTGCGCAAACTCCTCTCCTAAAAATAAAACTCTCAATCCCCTCCCCCACATCCTTGTGCCCTTCTATCCTATTCAACCAACTCAAACAATCCAAAAGACCTCAACGCAACATTATCATTATATAGTTCTCTCCTCTCATCTCCTCTCTCTCTCTCCTCTTTGTTTGTTTCTCTCTCTCTCGTCTATCTCACTGACTCTCTTTCTCATCTCTCTCCCCAATCTCCTCTCTCCATCTCTCTTGACTTTCCTACTCTAGCGTTGAAGTCCTAAGGGAACCGACCAGTTCGCTCGTTCTATCTCTCTCTCTTGTGAATTTTTAAAAAAAAAAATCTCGTAGTCAAAAAAATCAAAATATCATCCTCCCTCTCTGAGTTCTCTCTTCCCTCTCAGGTTCATTCTCTCGTCTCTCGATCGGTTCCTCTCTCTCGGTAATATACACTCCATTTCCACATTCTAAATCATTAGTTATTACTATTGAAATAACTTTTACTCGTAATC
>JABUQX010029455.1:15000-47606 GCA_015478945.1 Trachelipus rathkii | reverse complement strand
TTTTCCGATCCAATATGATTTTTGCTTTTCAGCTAAACTTAAATTTGCTATCAAAGATACAAATCACATCCATTTTTACTTTTTTTCCATTAAGTCTATGACCCATCCCCGGTATTGCCACTTTCTAGTGTACAGTGACTGGTCCTGTATATACACTCACATGAAAAAAAATTATTTTATTAAATTTCTTTTATAGAAATATACAAGTTTAAAAAATGTGTCTTCATTGTTGAATAAAATAAAAGCAAGATTTAAAGACGTACATTTTGAATATTTTGAAACAGAATACTTTACTACACTAAATGATGTCGAAATTTCCTTTCCAAAGTTTTTTTTTTTTTTTTTTTTTTTTTTTTTTTTTGTTTTTTTTTTTTTTTTTTTTTTTTTGATTGGGTGTGCGTGTATGATAGCACATGGGCCTATCGAGACTGTCCCAGTCAAGCCAACAGAATCAGTCACCAAACAACATGCTCATTCAAATCCACAAAGCACCCTAGGGCTTGTCCATAACATATATACGTATACACAAAGACTCTAAAACATGTTTCATGCAAATCTACCAAATCACCTAGGGCTCTGCCCATTATTGCATAGTGTGCAAAAAAAATACACTTGATGAAAAAAAGAAAATCTTTATATATATGAGGGCGTTTTTTATGGATCGAAAGCTGTTTATATTTAATATAGTAATAACATGCCATTATAAACCTTAATAACTACTCTAACTAAAAAACCCACCAATCTTGCTTTGTCATATAATATATATGATACCCAAACCATCATATACCTATCCAATCTCTTCTTAAAGGGATGCAATTCGAATCGCATCTCAACAAGTCCTTGGCAAAAACTATTTTCAAAAATTGGACACCCTGTTACCTAATGAATGCTTTCTTATATCAAGATTGCACTGCTTTTTGCTTAATTATTCTTATTATGACCCTAGTCTCCCGTCTGTGCGTCTTACTATGAAGAATTTATTGGGTCTCCATATTATCAATAGAATGCAAATATTTTGTGGACTTGTATCATGTTCCCTCTCAGAAATCGTCTTTGTACAGAAACATTCTAACTCTTCAGCCTCTCATCATAGCTCTTAACCCTCAACCCAGAAATCATCTCGTTTCTCTTACGTTGCACTCTCTCTAGCATATCTATAAGTCTTTCTTTAAAATAAGGGGCCCAAACCTGTGCACGAATCACTCTAATTACGGTTCCTAACATATCGATTATACAGTTTACTTATAACTTCCCTGCTCTTGTAAACAACATTGCGATTTATTATCCCAGCATCTTATTAGCTTTTATCCTTGCTTCCAAACACTGATTTAGCTACTTTCAAATTACTGCTTATAATCACACCTAATTCTTTTACTTGGTTCACAGACTCAAGCCAATTCCCATTCATATCATAGTTAAAAACTATTTATTTGAGTAACCTGGTGAAGAACCTTACATTTTTTCTATTTAAAATTCATTTGCACTTATCTGCCCACCAATTAGTTTATCAAGAATCATGTAATTCTTTATACATAACTTCACTTTTCCTAAACGAGGTAGCCACTTTGTATCATCTGGCAAACTTAGAAACCTTGCTTTTGTCCTGGGTCTAAATCATTTTATCATATATGAGGAACCAAATTGGCCCCAGCATTGACCCCTTTGAGACACCACTCTTCACTAGCTTCACATGATGACTTATTGCCATTTTAGTTGTACACCACATATTTCTATTCACAACCCACTCCCCCCAACCCCTCTTTAAATCCACATGTACCACTCCACCATATACCACAATGCAAAGTTCTTCATTCAGCCTTATGTGGGAACCCCATATCAAAAAGCCTGTTAAAGTCTAAATAGGTATAATATCAAACTCGGATCTCCTTGGTCAATAGCAGTCAGTTATGTATTTCATAAATTCTTAAAAGGTTTGTCCGACAGAACCACCCTTTCTGAAATCATGCTGGGAGTCGTACAAATAGCGCCTGTTATCTTGTACAACTATCAAATCTGGAAACAGGACACACAAAAACAATTCAGCACAATGAAATCATAAAGTGCTGATTCATGACCCAATTCCTTCTTTGTTGATAGCTTGATCTGTTGTCATGATATTCACCAGAACATTGCTTAAAATTACGTAGTTATTACTTGTCATTCTCCAGACATACGTTTACTTAACTCGGTGCAACTTTATTTCATCCTCGTTAACGAATAATCAAAAAACTATTTTTATGGTTCCTCATCATCCTGCTTGTCATTGTTCCAAAGACAGCAATTTCTAACTATTTTCTCTTTCCTCCTGCTACGATCTCTGACTAGGTCTTAACTTTCTGTTAGTTTAAAATCTTTGCTCAAGCTGGGTTTCTTCTAATTCCACTGTTAAATGATTCCGATGTTGGTTCCATCTTCTTCACCATCCTCCATTATAATCTGTCTCAAATTGTAAGATTTTTCTTAAGGATGTAATTACTGCTCTTTCTCCGCCTTAATTTTAAGAAGGCGCAATTCCCTGACGATATTCTCCCAATAGTTTGAAACCTTGTGCTGCTCGTGTACTTTCTTCCTGACTTGGTATTAAGTTTTGTCATATGTAGCATCCCTTTAATCTTTCTTTACTGTTAGAAAAAGCTGAGTTCATTTAACACGTGCAGAAAAATGGGACAGAGTGCATAAACCAAATTCCAAATTCAACCTTACTATTATGCATGATATGATTTAATATATATATATTATATATATATATTATAATAATTATATATATATATATATATTATATATATATATATATATTATATATAAATATATATATTAAATATAGTATAATATATTATACCGTGTGTGAGAATAAATGATTGAAAGTGATTGGTTTAACTAATATTGGATGAGCAGGGATGTAGCTAGTCTTGCCTTGATATTCAATTTGTATTCTGAGATAGGTTTATAAAGAATCAGAGGTCTGGGCGGGTGGCAGGGTGATGTTGTTAGAAGGATGGAGAATGGAAGAGAGTGGAGGGGTGCCCTACTATAATATGCGGATGATTTGGTTTTGTGGCGAATCTGAAGAGAAGTTGAGAGGATTGGTGGAGAGATTTGTCAGGGTGTGTAAAAGAGGGGTTTGAAAGTTAAAGTAGATAAGAGAGTAAGGTAATGATTGTGAGTGAGGACAGGCCTCAGTGTGACGTTATGGTTAGTATGGTGAGCAGATGGAAATTAGGTGAGTTTAAAATTTTAGATATATTGTGTGGATGATAAGAGAACGGCTGATGCAGAGTGTAGTAGGAAAGTTGTAATGGCAGGAAGGTGGCTGGTGCAATTACATTATTGGTGGATGTAAAGGGACTTAAGTCTTGAGTGCTAGGGTGTATACATGAGGGTATGTTGTCACCTATGTTAATGTATAGTAGTGAAACTATGGTCTAGAAAAGAGGTATAGATCTAAAGGTAACAATGGGTTCAGATTTGACAATCTTATGCTTGTGTTAGTGGCGAGAAGATTGGATAAAATGGGAATGAAAACGTGTTAAAGAGTGTGCAATTCATGTTGAAGAAAGGGGTAATCCAGAGAATAAATGAAATGTACGTTTGAGATGGTTGTCATGTGAAAGATGGATGATAGCCGGTTTGACTAAGCGGATGTATGGTGCGTGTAGTGTACTGGTGAATCAACCGGCTGGAAGATAGAAGGAAAGTGGAATAAGTCAATAAAGGAATGCCTGGAGGAGAGAAATGTGAGTTTGGCAGGAGGCGAGAAGAGAAAATGGCGGGGATTTGTGGGGGTATGGTTGTGTCCCACCTGGACCAAGGGATGAACTCACATTGACGAGATGCCATAGTGAGGATCCGTTGCGGTCCCATGAAGTCTAGGGTGAATTTTCTGTCTGCGACGAGTTCACCAAGAGTATAAAGAGGGTGGTTAGGCTGGGCTTTCTTTTAGACTTGCGTCATATTCTCCTACTACTTTTTTCTGTTTTCCGGTGCATGTACGCACCTTACCCACAGTCTTCGGGAGAGAAGGTGGGGTTGATATATATATTATATATAATATTATAATATATATAATATACTATATTATATATATATTATATAATATATATATTAAATATTATTATATATATATATATATATATATATAGTATAATATATATATATTACTATAAATATTCTTTTTTATCCCACAAATTGAGAGTAGGGTACACTTAACAATGCACTGAAATAGAATAGCTCCGTAGAATAGCATGATTGCAAATCGAATGAATGCCACTCCCAACACCTTCCATTTATACCCTTATACCTTAAGTAAGAGCCATCACAGTCAAAAACTCCACCCTAGGGCTGACTTCACAACACCTCAACAATGTAGGTTTAATCCCATAGGCCAGGATTCAAACCATACTCCTTACAAAACACTTCCCATTCACTCCGTATTATGCACCTTCCTTCGCTTCTTCCAGTCCCATCCTTTCTTTCGGACACTCTTATTACTGACTCAATTCTACATTTCTTCGGTTCTTCCAGTACACTTCAACACAATGCATACCGCTTAACAGACCGACCTATCATCCATCCTTTCAATGATGGACCAAGCCATTATTGATAAACTCTCGTTTACTGTTATTTACGCCTTTTTTTCCACCACACCTTACCCACACGTTCATGGTCTTCATTGTACTTATTTCCTCTCACACTGACACCCCCTAAGCATTGCTACATTAGATTATTATATCTTATTCCACACCACTCTGCATGCTTCAGTATTCTTTTCATCCAGTCATATAACCAATAGTTAAACTCGATACTTGTATTCTAATTGGTATCCATCCAAAATAATTTCGTATCGTGGAAACTCCTCTACCTTCTTACAATTGCTAAATTCTTTTCATTCTACATTTACTCTCAACCCCTCCTTTACACCACCCCACCAATATCCTACCAAACTTGTCGTCAAACTTTCTTGGTGAGATTCGCCACATCAAGCTAAATAACGGTGCACACATTCCATTTTCCATCCGTCTAACACCTTCCCAATATTACCTCTTACCTCTAATAATTTTCATCACCCCATCTATGTACAATTAAATAGCCAAGAGACATATACATCCGTCTCACTCCACTAATTGAATTAAACCACTCACTTATCCACTCCATTATTATTATGCACGCTCCAATATCTACAAATTACTTTTATTCCATTCAGGAGCCAATCACCACCAACACCATATAATCACTAACATCTGCCACAGAGCTTCTCTATTAATTCTGTCATACGATTGTTGTAAGTCAAAAGAACCAAAATACAATTTATTCTTCCTCTCATTTTCTTACTCATTTGCTTCAATGTAAAAATTTGATTTACACATCCCCTACCGGTTCTGAATACACCTTATTCTTCAACAATCAGTCCCTCTATCACTCAACTCACTCTTTCCACCAAAAAACCAGCATATATCCTCACTGCAACACTCAATAAACTAATTCCCGTATAGTTTCTACAGTTCCTCTTATCTCCCTTACCCTTATAACAGGATACTCCCGCTGATCTCCAACAATCCTTCAATCTATGCGCTCCACAAACACTTTATTGCACAACTTCCATATCCATTCAATCACAATCTCAACTCCATTCTTAATCATTTCACCAGTAATTCCATTCTTCAGCTTTCTCACTCCACCTATTACCTCCTACCTTATCCTCAAAATACATATTTCTTCAAGCACTATCAAACCCACACACATTCACTATCACCTCTTCATTACTGTCAATGTTATCCAGATTTTTGAAGTGTTCCTTCCACACTTGCCTCACATCCGTTTCATCAGTTACGAAAGTACCATCCCATTCATTATTCTTTGAAGATTCACATTATTATCTTTTTTAATCTTTTGTATTTCCTTCCAGAACAGTTTATTATTTCCTTGTATGTCCCCATTCACCCTCCTTCCAACTGTTTATTTACCTCATTTTTTCTCCTCCTACATATACAACTTTGTCTTTTTCCTCTTAGTATATTTCCATCCTACACTTTCTAGATCTGATCATTGAGTTTTTTAGCACATTCCAACACACTTTTTTGTTTCTTTTCTTTTTTACCCATTTCATCCACTATCTTCGTTCCACCAATTACTATGGAACATTCTTGCTTCCAACTTTAGTACACCCACATACTTATCTTGCATTACTTATAAATACTTGATTCATTTCCATCCAAATTTTTTCAGTTTCATCTTATTCAATATTCAACTTATTTGCGAGTGCTTTCACATATATTTCCTTATTAACCTTGTTCACTTAACTTATAACTCTTAATCCCCCACCAACTTAATTTTATATAAAACAACATAATGATCTGACATCCCGATCCCAACACCTTTTCACTGATTTGACTCCCATCACATACTATCAAAACTCTCCTTCACCAATACCAAAATCAAATCATACTTTTCACTTTCTGATTCCAATACATAAAGCTTACACCCACGATACACTTATGAATACTCTTCTTCTTGAGGAATGTATTACTAGCATACATACCACTCTACAAAGTAATCAATTCACCTTACAGCTTACCATTCTCCATCTCTCCTCAACCCAATGGCAACCTGTATACCAAATCCCTCTTGATCATTCCATCCCAACCATCTCAAGTCGCCAGAAACACAAACTTATGCCAAAGCCCACCACTCACCGCTGTCCAAAAAACACAAACCATCTCCAAGATATAGTTCCAGAACGAGACATCATTACTTTCCTCACATCACTACAGATGGACCATATGCTACATCCACACATCTCACCATCAATCTCAATTTTGAAAATTAACCATCACAATATTCCAGCTACTCACCACAGTCAAAAATCCCCATAGCTCTGTGCCACAATGACTCATCAAGAATCGGTTTTAACCCCTTTTCTCCTTACTTTCTCATTCCTCTCCATTCCCAAACAGCGTGCACATTTACTCCACCACCATTCGTATTCTTCTCTTCCATTCATCTTTGTTGTCAGTCACAGCAAGCATATCAAATTTCACCCTTTCTAAATACATCCATCCACCCTCCTCTCTTCTCTCTCTCTTCTTTTCCTCCCCGCCTTTATCCTCTAACAACCCATGCCACCTAGTCGTTTAATACGTTTCTGCCCCAAACAATACAAGGTTTGTTTACAGGATCACACTTGGTCCGAGGCATGCGAGCATCTAGGGAATAATAAGTAAGATAAGTGATAGCTTAAACCCCCAACCCAAGCTACCACTCTCTACTCCTCTGCAACTCTCGAACGTACCTATATACTTATTCTTTCATTCCCATTTACACAGATTATTATTATAACTATTTTTATTGATTATTATCTATTATTACTACTACTACTACGACTACTACTACTTCTTACTTCTTCTTCTTCTTTATCCCCAACCAATCTTCCAAACTTGCTGCTGACATAATAGCCACCCCTTTAAAACACTTGTTCAATGAATCATTCTTGACAGGAATTTTTCAAAATATTTTCAAGACTCCAAAAGTGATCCCAATAGCCTAAAAAAAGGAGACTCTTCCCAGCAAAAAATTAAAGACCAATTAGCTATTACAAATACGATTAGCATCAAAAATATTTGGAAAATAATTTCAATCAGTTAACATAATATTCTTAGATCAAAACAAACTATGTACTGAGCGTTCACAATTTGGATTTAGAAAAGGATGCTCCACTTCTGATGCACTCATTTGCATAACCGAAAAACTTTACAGAAATATATAATTAAGGGCCTCTCTTTATTATTATTATTAGACTTCACAAAAGCTCTTATGGCATGAATTGATCATGAAATATTACTAAGCTAAAATAAAAACAAAGGACTTTGATTGGACAAAACTTACAAAAGGGAGAAATCTCAATATGTAAGACTACAGTGAAACAAATCAATCCCACATATTCAAATATGAACTGGATGACCCCAGGGCTCGATTCCTGGACCGATTTCTATTTTGCTCTATAAACCAATGATCTGTTCACTCTCATGACGTTTTTCCATCCTATTTGTGATGATACCTCTATCTAATAAATGAGAAAAATGCAAAGTTCTACATTCTCGAAAGCAGTAACACCTTTAAAAATATATGAAATGGATAGATTCTAATAAGCTATCTCAAATTTAAAATAAAATAGTTCTTATATTATTCTTAGCAACAAAATTCAATATGACTATTTAATATAGAACTGAATAGGGGTGCAAATGCTAAAATACTGGGAAAAATAATCGATGAAAAACTGACACTTAAAGAACATGTTAACAATCTAGTTAGCAGACTGTTCGAAAATTCATGTCATTGTGCTAAAATAAATATTAAAGAAACAATGAAAACAAAACTTACGTTTTAGAAAAAACTAAACCTATTAACATATTTGAATTGATAATTATTATTATTTCCCTACATAACTAGTCTCTCCATACGGAAACCACAAAGATAATACTCCAGTATCCAATCACCTGTATGCTTAATTCAAAGCAGATTTATTCACGCCTCTAATCAATTAAAGCCAATACCAAGAGACCTTTAACAAACCAACAACAACATTTCTTTCAAAAAACTAAAACATATGCAGTTTAAAAAGATCTATTAACTCCAATATGTCACTCCTCAACAGAGATAGATTAAAATTATCCATAACAATGCCCGCGACTTCTTGCTAGCAATTTTCACTCAAACCAAGCAAGGAGAGAGGCAAATCGCATTAATAATTTACAAACCAATTAGCTATACATAAACGCACCCTTCCTGTATAGAACTAAACAAAACCACCCAATGCCGTCTAGCTACAAAGCAGCTAAACTTTTACAACTCAATGCCACAAGACATTAAAACTGAAAACTCCTACTAAATATTTTGCTAAAAAAAAAATTAAAACTTACAATCATATAATAAATAATTAAAAAATAAACCAACCCAGCGTGTAAAAATGTTATGTAAAAATTATTATATTATTAAAGTTATAGAAAAATAATCATATTATTATTATATCATTATTATTATTATTATTTATATTATTATTATTATTATTATAATAATTTGAATCTGAATGGGCCTGAACCCACGCAATAATTCAAATTTGTATTTGCGCTAAACTTTATGAATTTAAATTCTTTAACAATTATTTTTCAGTGAAAACATGTATTAATACAGCATCTTTCGCTTCATAAAGAAAAAAAAAATGAGATTTTTTGAAAAAAAAAACATTTTTTTCGTTTCAGTAATAATCAAAAATGAAAAACATTTTTATTTTACATGGTCCTTTATCGATTTTTATGAAATTTGGGGTATAGATAGAGTTGTAATCAGGCTTTTCAGTTATGAAATAAATTTTATTACCCCCCTTCTAATAAAGAAGTTAATAGAACGAAATTGAAAAAAATGTAGGTAATCTCCAAGTTTCATATGCTCTTGAAGTTTCGTATGAAATTCAAGTTTTCATAAAATTAAAAGGCTTCGGAAAACTTTTAAACTAAATGGATCTGCTTTCTATTTACACAAACTATTACAACAATACATGCAATCTGGTGGATTTATTGCCTCTAGCATCACTTAGATTTAATCCTGAATTCCAATTATAATCCCTAAATTTGTGGGCAGGGAAAAATCAGTTTTTAGTGACATTTCTTTGTAAAATTTTAACTAAATATGTAAAATAGTTGGTGCTGATTAAGAATATCAAAGTATTTTTAATATTAGATGCTTAAATCATTTACATTTCAACGTTTTATCATTTTGGAAATCATCTTTAGTCAAAAAGTTAGATTGACAAAGCCCATTATTTTACCAAATAAATATTACTGAGACCTTTAAATGGCATTTATTGAGCCAAATTATATAAACACCATTATCAAAATTTCATCATAAAGATTTCTAAGCATTAACGGACAATTTTCACAATAAAAAAATTTTTTTTCAAATTTTATATAATATATATTATTTATTATATCTATATATATTATATATATATTATATATAGTAATATATATATATATATTATAATACCATATATATATATTATCTATATAAATAATATATATATATATATATATATTTAATATATATATTATATAGATATTACTTATATATATATTATATATATATAAATATAATATATATATATTAATATAAATTATAATATTATTATATGAGAGTACCGCATACTGAAGTGTTAAAATTACCCTCCCATTTGTCTAATGAGTGCACCTTCTCTTTTGCGTTTCATTATTCTTACACACATCATCCTCCAGGCAACTTTATTACTGACCACCTATTAACATCTGCGACATATATACACATACTTAAAGTACACACCCCTCTTCTAGTTAACACTTACAGACATCCCTACTACTCGTATCCCTATGTTGTGGGGAGAAAGAATTGCCCACATCGTATGTCCTGCGTTCCGCTAGAAGGCGCTTAACGACGGTGGTAGTTGGGTTGGCTGCTACAACCATCTATTTCTTGCCAGGAAGGCTAATGCAAGCCTCGGAGAAGGTCTTGATCGCCGTAAACGGCCTTCTATCTTTCGGCGAAATTTGTATGAATCGTTATGGGTACATGGAATGTCAAGATGAATGAAATGTTGAAGAAGAGGAGAGAAGGCTGATGGATGTATATAGAAGGGGCAAATTTGATTTGCTCGCGTGACTGAAACAAAAATGAAATGGAACGGTGAAAATGAGTGGTGTGGTGTGGAAGGAATGAGAGGGGGAGAGGAGTAGTTGCAATTTTGGTGAGTGACCTGTGGTACAAAAGCTATGGTAGACTTTGTGGGTGAGCCATAGAATTCTAATGGTTAAATTGAAGTTTGAAAAGGTCAAGGTATGTGTGGTCTTGAACGTTATGGTCCATTCTGAGGGAACGTTGAAGGAGAGCACGATTTTTGGGATAATGAATGAATCTGTTCTATTGGTGTAGTAGGAGCTTCAGATGATAGTGTTTTAGGGGACCTGAATGGTTGGATAGGTGATCAAAGGCGATGTTATAAACAGGTGTTTTGTGGTGCGGGAGAAACAGAGAATGCGTAGAAGTGATTGATTTCTGTGAAAGGGGTATGTGTTGTAAGTAATACTTTCTTTAAACACCAAGAGTATCCATAAGTATACTAGGTTGGTGTAGTAGAGATGGTATCGAAGTGAAAAGCATGATGGATTTTGTGTTGGTGAAAGAAGGAGATGTTTTAAGGTATGTGTTGGATGTTAAATCAGTTGAGGAGGTTGGGGAAGGGAATGGATCATTATGTTTTTCTATGTAAAATTAAGTTAGTGGGCTTGGATGGAGAGTAAGTGATACTGAAGGAATTAGGTAAAACTAAGAGTGAGGAAGTCTGGTGAACAAGACAATAAGGGTAAGTATTGTAAGAACGCTCGCAAAGTAAAATCTGTTGAATGTTGAAACAAAGTTAATTACTAACAAAATCTGAGGGGCAAATGAAGAAGCCAATTGTTAGTAGTCAAAGGAAGTATGTGGCATGGCGCATAAACGTAGGAAGTAAGAGAATGTTAAAGTGAATTAGTGGATTGAAAGAGGTGATGTAATGCGGTTAAATAAAAAGAAGCTAGTGTTGAATGTACTAAAACGGCAAGCTATGAAGGTCTCCAAAAACGAAGATGCTCTGGAATTATATAAGAGAGGAAAAAAGAAAACTAAAAAGTGCATTACGTAGGAGAAAAAATGAAGGGTAAATGAACAGTTTGAAGGAGAATGAACGGAGACTTAAAGGGAATAGGACGCTCTTCTGGAAGGAAGCGCGAAAGGGAAGAATTGGAGAATAAGGGGAACCTGCTTTAAAAATGAATAGGGATGGTGCTTTTGTAAACTGATGAAATGGATCTGAGGGAAGTGTGGGAACACTTCGAAAATCTTCATAATATTAACCAGTAATGAAGAGCTAATAGTGAATTGTGTTGGCGTTGATGTGCCAAGAAGAATAGTATTTTTGGGGATTGAGGTTATTAGCAAAGAAGAGGAAGATGGGTAGAGTGAGATAGTTAAAGAATGGTAAATCTGCAGGTATTGATGACATTACTGGTGAAATGATCAAGAACGGAGGCGAGATGGTGATGTTGGATTTGAAGTTAGTTATTTAATAAAGCGTTTATGGAGGGTATAGTTCGCAGGGGATTGGAGGAGAAGCAGTAATAGTACCCTATATATAGCGGTAAGGAGATAATTGCTATTGTGTAGAAATTTTAAGGGAATAAGTTTATTGAGTGTTGTAGGCGAGGATATATGCCTGGTATTTTGGTCGAAAGAGTGCGGGGAGTGACTGAAGGACTGATTGGTAAGAACAAGGTGCCGTTTAGGACGGGATTAGAGGATGTGATCCATCTTTACATTGAACAAGATGATTAGAAAATAGGAGAAGAGAAATAAATTATATATAGGTTTTATTGGATTTACACAGGCGTTATGATGAGAGTAATAGGAGCTTCATATGCAGGTATTAGAGATATATTGATGTTGGTGGTAGGTTCTGAATGGGAATCAAAAGTATGTATGACAATAGTGAAGCGTGTGTAAGAACAATGGTATGTCATATGGTGATGGTTAGGATAATAGACTTTAACGGAGTGAGAACAGCGTGATGTTATGTCATCTTGGGTGTATATCAAAATTTGCTATATGGATAGGGGCTTATAGAAAGAATTCGAGTGGAGATGGGCAGGAGAATGGTGTTAGAATGATAAGAGAATGATGGAGATGAGTGAAGGGTGACAACCTACACTATATAATGCGGATGATGGTTCTAGAAATGTAGGCACAATACGAGAGAAGATTTGAGAGATTGAGTTAAAGAGAATCTTGGCAAGACCAGGAAGTAAAAAAGGAGGGTTTGAAAAATAAACGTAATAAGCAATAAGGTTATGGTTGTGAGGTCAGAGGACAGTCTCACTGTGTGAAGTTTTATTGTTAAGATGCGATGAGCAGCTGGAGCAAGTTATGCTGAGTTTAAAAAATATAGAAAGGTATATAGTAAATATGGATGAAGAAGGAACGGATGATGCCAGAGGCTGTAGTAGGAAGTTCGTGAGGTGGCAGAGGAAGGTTTCGCTGGTGCAATAAATCGTTGGTGAATGCTAAAGGGACACAGTCTTGAGTGCAAGCATAGAGAGTACTTACATGAGGGTAGTTGTACCTGTGTTATAGTTGAGTGAGACTTTGTCTGATATAAAGAAGTATAGATTATAAAGATTCAATGTGTTCAGATGGGACCAAATACTAATAGGGCATGCTACGGTGCTAGAGAAGAATTAAATAATATGAGGAATGAATGTCATTACGCAGAGTTTGGTGAGATGATGAAGAAAGGTGGTAATGAGAGAATAAATGAAAGTATGTTGAGATGGATTGGTCATGATGGAAAGGACTGAATGATAGTCGGTTGGTAAGCGAATGTATAAGTGGGAAGTGTTTGGGAACCGACCGGCTGGGAGAAAAAAGAGAAAGTGGATTGAGTCGGAAAGGAATGTCTGAAGGAGAGAAAATGTGAGTTTGCAAGCGAGAATAACAAGGTGACAATGATTAGAGAGAGAGAATGGCGTGGTTTCTTGATATGGCGGGTATGGTTGTGGCCCACCTCGGCCAGGATGAAACACCTACATTGACGATTTCAACAATAGTAGAAGGGTCCGTCGCAGCGTCCCATGAAGCTCTAGGGTGGATTTTCTGTCTGTGACCTAGTTCCTTCGACTTTGTCATATCTCTTCTACTGCTTCTTTCCGAATGCATGACAAACCGCAGCCTTACCCCAGTCGTTAGGGGCAAAGAGGAAAGATAAGGAAAGAAAGAAAGAAAAATACTAAAATATAATATTACTATATATATAATATTTTTATATATATATATATATAATATATATATATTATATATATATATATATATATATATATATATATATATATATATACCGCTATATATAATATATATATTCTATTATATATATATATTAATATAATATTATATATATATATATAATATATATATATATATATACCGTATATATATATATATATTATATATATAACTATTATATATATATTATATATATATATATATATTATATATATATATATTTATATTAATAATATACTATATATATATATAATATTATATTAATTATATTATATATTGATATATACCGTATATATATATTGCTTTTATTATTATTTGAACAGACCATCATTGGCGAGCTGGTGAAGAAAAAAAGTTATCCAACGTGAAAAGACTTAAGAAACAGACCTCAACATCGAGGCATATGAGTAAAGGACTTAACAATTATAATTTGTCAGAACTTTCTGTTGCAAATATTAGTAAATTAAATTTTTAAGCAATTGAGATGAAAATCATCTGGTGCTTGCATAATGGAAGTTTAAATTGTACCTATTGTAATGGTGAATTCAAGCATAAATCAAGCTTGAAACGTCATCTGCCTAAGTCACAAGTTAATATTAAAATTATTTAAATGGCTGAGTGTAATTATGAATGGTAACCAGGAAACCACAATTTAAAATTCACATCGTAAAAAGATCTAATATACCTCCCCGCTAGTTGTTTACCTTGTCGTTTGTGGGGCCCTCTGGGACACTGTTGGGCAGGTATACAATGCCCTGCCTGCCAGTGTGCTTAGAGCGAAGTAAGAAACAACTAACCATCAAGTTGGAAAAACACGACCCTACATTAGGTGGGCTGCAGGTGGGATGGGAAGATGCTTGCCACAGTTCACTTAATCCATCAAATCAATGTCAGTAAATTTCGACACCTCAATATTTCGAGGAGAAAATTGATATATATGGTCGGAGAAAAACCAGCACTCCGGTATCTTGGTGCACTGGGTGATGTGGTGCATTTACCGTTTTCAGAGGCGGATTTGCTCCCACCCTTCCCAGACGTTTTGCATGTGCCTCTTCCGCGTATTCTGCCTCTCCCCGGAATTCCTTCTCTTTCTCTCTACGGGCTATAGTCCCCGAGCAAATAAAAGTTGATTCCCCGTACGTTCAAACTGATTCGCTTACGCTGTTGCTGGTTAACAACAGGACCAGGTTCCGACGGTTCGGTGTCTCGGGCGAGGAATATGAACAGCTCGGGGTGACCGGGTACTGACGACGTTTTTAATGAGAAGTCGGGTGACGCGTGCATGGATCGACGAGTTGTCCATGCCTCTGGAGGGAATCCATGTGGCGAACTCCGCGGAAGATATGGAGGTGCCATTCTACACGCACTCGGGCACAATGTTCAGGGTTGCTGGTGGCGGTAACAAATCCCACATCCTTTGTCTGAGTTTGGACCCGGATATGAGGATAATACCTCCCTCGAGAGTGGAAAAGAAAAAAAAAAAAAAAAAGAAAATAAAATAAAAGCTATTTAAATGTTCTGAGTGTAGCCTATGATTGTAACGATAAAAAATCTTTTAAAATTAACATATGCGGCCAAGCAATCAAAAGTGAAAAATTATTATTGTTCTGACTGAGCTATGAATGTAATAACAAAGGGAGTTTAAAAATCCACCATGCTTAATCATGCCAATATTAAATTATTTAATGTGCTGAGTACTCCTCTCTTTCAAAAATCAGCAGAATAAGTCCACATGCTTAAATTAAACATGCAAATCATTAAATTATATAAATGTTCAATTGCAGCTATGAATGTAATTATAAAAATAACTTAAAAATACATATGCTTAAACATGAAAACGTAAAAAATTATTTAAATGCGAGTGTAGCTATGAATGCAATACGAAATCCAAATGAAAAAGCAATGCTTAATCATTGCAAAGTATAAATTATTTAAATGTTCTGAGTGCAACTATGAATCTAATGAGAAATCTAACTTGAAAAGGCACATTCGTACCCATGGGAAAGTAAAATTATTTAAATGTTCTGAATGCAACTATGAATGCAATAATAAACAATACTTACAAAGACACATGCTTATACATAGAGAAATAAAATTATTTAAATGTTCTGAATGCAATTATGAATGTAACCAGAAAAGACAATTAAACGTCCACATGCTTAATCATGCAAATATAAAATTATTTAAATGTTCTGAGTGTAGCTATGGATGTAATGTTAGAAGAAATTTAAAACTACATATGCGTAAGCATGAAAAGGTAAAATTATTTAAATGTTCTGAATGCAGCTATGAATGTAATGAGAAAGGGAGTTTAAAAATCCACATGCTTAACCATGCAAATATTAAATTATTTAAATGTTCTGAATGCAGATATGAAAGCAATAGAAAAGGACACTTTAATGTACACATGCGTACACATGGAAATATGAAATTATTTAAATGTTCTGAGTGCAACTATGAATGTAATCAAAAACAGCATTTAAAAATTCATATGCTTAATCATAGATACACTAAAGAGTGTTACGGGCTTACGGGTTAATAGGCTTGTTGAACAATTCAATAACAAATATTCTTAAAAACATATTGAAAATGGAATATTTTAGTTTTATTTTAATTTCCTGATATCTGAAAAAGGTAAATCACTAAAAATTTTTACAATAAACGTTATAACAAACCGTTGATTTTTTTTCTTTGATTATTATTTCAATCTTTTTTTTTTTTATAGATTAAATTTATATATAAATCAATTTTGCAGCACAGTTCTTCGAACCAAGATAACAGAATTTACGTTTAATGAACGCTAAAAAAATATGGAAGCTAAAATGTGAGATTAACAAATTTTATTTATTAAATAAAACGCATACGAGTTGTATATATAACATTTTTTATATAAATTTTTTCTTTTTTATTAATTATAATGTATCGTAATCATTTAATGATTCTGAATTTCTCTCATCTTGGTCATAATTTTTTCAAATATTTTCATTCATTCTATAGATTCTATGGATTTCTATAGATTGTTTCATAGAAATTTGTTGGAATAAATTTATTTTTAAATATCTAATTCTTTGTATATCATTACTAGGAAAACATAAGAAATTCATGTTTTTAATTCTGTGAATGTTTACCTCATTAAGTTTGAGAGATTTTTAATTTGATATAAAAGGAGATATATTCTAACAATACTTAAATCAATTTTTCTTAATTAAAACCGAAATAGAAGTTCAGTCCTTTAAATTAAAGTTTATGAACTATATATTTTGATGAATAATCTCCACCAATCAATTTGCATTTCATATCGCTTTCATCTGAAAAATTTAATTTGCTCATCATTCAAGAGATTCACATATCTTTTTGGAAGAAATACCATTAGTTGCTTCATCCTCTTCTACACATAGAATTACAAACATTGCGAGACCATATTTTGTATTTATTTTCTAGGTTCAAACTTCTAAATCATATGGTTTTTGTAGCTGCACGTATCAGTTCAATAGCTTCAAAATTTTTAATCAGTCTGATTCTGGTTTGTTTCCATCTATTTATTATAGTACAAAAAGTGTTTTTTTTTTTAAAAATATTATCCTATTTTCTTTTTTATTTTCAGCATCAATATTTTCCAGACTATGTAACCACATTTCCAAGGTATCGCTTTATATTTAAATTATCTTTTGAAATCTATACACACTGGGAGTCATTATTTAGAAAGTGTAATATATTTCTTATCATCTTTATATTCTTACATTAAAGCTCATTTCTCATTTAATAGGCGATCTCCAACTGTATTTTCGAAATGGTCATTCAGATTTCCTATAAAATATTTTAGAAACTTTGAATAGTATGCATAGATTTTTTCATTGGTTGTATTACTTGCGCTTGAAAATTTAAAATATCTCCTTCGTTAAGATGAGTGTTTTTTGTTCTATTTAATTGTAGAATTGCAATCTCATCATTAACTTATTTAATCTTCTAAATTCATCTCCGTTGAATTAATACTTACCAAAATTATTGTTCTCATCTAGTGATGTAATGAATTGGTATTTATAAATCCTTCATATGGCATAACATAACGAGTTTTCTTCGAAGATGGTTCTTTCATTCCTAATACGAAGGAAACTTTCCCAATTCTAATTTTGAATTTGAATGTTATTGTTTCATCGCGCTCTATTAGTTTTAATGAAATTATTTATTAATCGTTTTTAAAGCGTTCTCAAAATCTTTTTATCAAAACTTTAGCATGCATATCAAAGAGTTGAGATTTAATTTCCTTAACAAATTTTTAATATGATCTTCAGATTCTAATTCAGTTTATTGATTTATTCATATTCCTGTTGAATTGAATATGCCATAAGTTTTTACAATTCTTGAACCAAATGTTCAATGAGTTCCTGAAACTTTATTGGAATCCATTTTTAAGATACAACATTCCCGTTCATTAGATATTTTTTGAGAGCATCTATCATATAAATTCCTTCAAAAGTTTGGATTTTTAAGTTCATTAACGTTTTCATAAGATCCTAAATTGATCAATGCTTTCATCGGAATCATTTTATTTTTGTATGGTTTTATAAGTATACAACCTACGGCTGGTTATGACGGGGGTATGGTTTAATAGACTTTTCATTATTTTTTTTTTTCATTTGGAAGTTTACACCTCTAGTATCTCTAATTGCTTTGAGCTGCATTTTATCATTACAGTCTTTGCCTAGCACTAGCTCACAAGCAAGAGAACAATTCACTTGCGCTGCTATAAGTTGGAAGTGTTATTAAATCTGTGTTTTGCAAAGGCTGTTACTGTCATATACTTATTTTAGATTTACGGTTACTTTTAAAAATTAGGCTTTTGTGTTTAAGTTAAGAGAAGAGATATATTTCTTTATGCTTTGGATTAATTCTAATATAGAAGTTTTTATTTAGTGTTGTTCAACTTTTTACCTGATTCCGGTGTGAGTTATACTTCAATCGTCCGTCATCTATTATTAAAGAAGAAGAATTATTATATATAATTTTATATATATTTTTTCTTTTTATATATTTATTTTTCCAATTAGCATTACGCTCATTATGGCAAAATACCAGTGGCTACTTTTTACAATTTCTTTTCTGAGGTTTTTTCTATAACCGAACGCGTTTAAAATTAATAAACTACGCTTAATAAATTAAAAGTTTGAACTTTTTTTCTTTAATTAGTTAGTTATTGAAGCAATGGAAATGAAAATATATTACTTTCTTATATATATCAACAACGAAGTAAAAGTAATAACTAATTATTGTTGGACAAATTTGTTTTTCCTTGTGTTTGTAAATTAAACGACAAGAAGAATTAATATTAATTTTGGCACGGTTTTGCTGAAAGTGTGCGTTCGTCGTACCTTCGGCGGCGTCATGTATCACTCTATGGTATGATTAATTTAAAAAAGCTTACATGGTCTTACATTCATAATTAAAACTTTAGTACATAATCACGAATCACTATGGTATTTGTTTAATTTTAAAAAAAAAATATAACATGACGTTACATTCATAATTGCAACTTTAGGTAAGTATCATAAAACAATGAATTGTGTGAAGTCCCGTAAGCGAGGTGTAAAGCCAATGACTTTCAATTTCATTTTACTTTTTTTTAAGTAACTTTTAAAAATAGTTATTATTTTTTATTTTATGTTTAAGAAATGGGTTCGAATCAGTGCAATTGATATGTATATGGAGATGGAGGCGAATAACGACATGAACTTATTTTTTTAATTTTCATTGATTTTTGTTATTTACTTCTTTTTATTCTTCACATTCTAAGCTATTATTTTAGAAGTTATAACCGTTCGAACATTTTCAGTATTTGTTTTTAGCTCAAGAATAAATATTTATTTATTTAAGAGAAAAAAAAAACTAATAAACGATATTCCTTTATTCCATCAATTCTATTTTAAAATTCGATCTGATAATACTAATGCATACTATTGTAGGTTTTATATATTTTTAATAAGTTAGATCGTATTGTGATATCCTTGCCTGTTTTAAATTTATCAGATTCTTAAATTATATCAAAACCTAGCAGTGGATGTTCGGTATTCTGTAAAAGTAATAGACATTTTCTTTCTTGAAGATGATTAAAATAATCCGATAACATTTTAAAAGCGGTAGTATAATAATTTTCATTAAATCATGATAAATTTATCTTTCTCAAATATTGATCCGTCTTTCTTTTTTAAAGACTTCTATATAAATATAACTTCTAGAAGGTAGTAAAAATTCATCTTGATTTTGAACTGATATTCTTATATCAGCGGATTTATTTAAATTAGTTCCTGTATAAGGTTCATAGTCTCGTCAAATCTTTTAATAGAGTCATCCGATTCTAAAGATTCCTTCCAATTTGAATTATGATCCATTTAAAATTATAGAGAAAAAAAGTTTATGTTGATTTTAAAAGTAATCGAATAGTTATTATTTCTCCTCGAAGATTCAATGGTTTATGATTTGGGATCAGTAGCCAATATAATGAATTGAATTAGGTAGGTGGAATTGTAACCGGCAGATATATGTTTAGGTTTTTCATTCATTTTTATAAAACATCAGGAAAGAAACTATACAAAGCTGGTTGTTGCACTCCATTAAGATATCAAGCCTTCTTAATATCACATTAACTAAAAAGAATTTAAACTGATAAATTAACAAGGTTTTCATGTTCAACGATTTTCTCTCAATGATACCCTTCTATTCTTAAAGTTTAATTCAATATTGATTATGTTAAGTTTATTTTAAGATTAGAGTTTCTCATATGAATAATATATTTCTAAGTGAATTGAGATGATGTAATAGGTCAAGCACGCGATGATAAGTCGTTTTCAGGAGTTTTAATGTGCGGTGCTATGCTAGTGATCATCTAGAATGAGTCTATATTGTGAGATACAGAACATCGAACCATATAAGGTTAGGTTCGGGGGAGGAAGGTGGCAGGTTCTTCTTTTTTTTTTTTTTTAAAAGTACTGCTGGGGGTTTGGTAGGTGAGAAATGAGCCATGGGAGTTACCCATTGTGAAATATTCTCAATAGCTAGTTGACAGTTGCTATCAAGAAATGGCAGTCTGGCACATTGAAATATATAGAGAAGTCAACAACTAGAGAGAAAATTGACGTCGCTGGGATGAAGTACGATGGTTCCATTTAAAAAAAGTTACGAAAGCCCCCCAAAATAGGTTAAAAACTACACTTAGAAACATCTGCCTGAGGAACACCTTCATCCAGAATAAAGGAGCTTGACAAAAAGCACCGAACCTGGATGATCTATTTGACAGAAGGGCATTTTAATATAAGAGGGGGGCTGTCTCGGAACCGAGCGAATGGATTTAAGGAGAACCCAGTTTAACACGTGTCATAAGTTTTACAGGTCAAAAAAACAAAAAAACACAAACCATCCCATAGTTGAGAAGGTTCTCTGATGTCGTGGTCGTTTTAAACAAGTGATCCGCGGTCGAAATTCGCCAGTGCAGTGTAAAAAGATAGCTATAGGTATGATCTTCCTCTTTCGCTGTTGAAAAGTCTGGTGGTGCAGTGTTAATTCTCAAATTTTGAAAGATTTCAGGATAGCGAAAAAAGCTCGAGTGGCTAGCAGAACTATAACCTAATGCATTTGCAACAGCTTCTAGAGCAGAGATCGTATCGGTTATCTCAGTCCCGTAACGGAGGAATGTGGGTGAAGAATTGCTGGAACGGAAATATATTTTCTGTGCAACTTTCCACACTAAAGAAAGGAGCACAGTCAAAGTATAAGTTCGAAAGTATTGTTTACCTGTTTGGCGATTAATTCGACGAGATCTCGCCGCAGCTGCTTAAAGGATAATAATGTTTGAGGTTGTGCGGGTCCTTTTGTATTGCTTGTAGAGTTTTTTCTCCCGGTTAGCTTGTGCACACTCTTGGGACCACCAAGGGGTTGTAGAACGCCTACCTGCGGAAGATTGCGGGACGCAAGCTTCCGCTGCCTTGATGATATTTTGCTGAAAGAAGTTAAAGGCATCGTCAACAGGCCGAAACCGTTTGTTGAATGGAGAGAGTGGAATAGCTGTAGCCTGATGAAAAGGAGACCACTCTGCACGGTCATAAACGCCAGCTGGAATTGGGAGTTAATAATTGGCATGATGCAAGTTCATTCAAGTCTCTTTCGGTAATAGCTACCCCGTATAAGTAATCAAAGCGGAACCAGGTGAATATCTATAATGGAAGAAGTGTTTGTGTATCTAAACGTTCATATGCAGGGAGTCCTGTTTTAAGGTATCCCAGGGGAAAGAGGATTAGGAGATCAATATAGATCTTAGAATTAGACGCCCTATAAGGGGTGACGAAGATTAAAGTCTCCCAGTATAACAACTGGGGTGGGGAGCTGCTTAAAAAGGTCGGCTAAGTCAGTCGTAGTAAACTCACTACTGGGAGCCAAGTAGATTGAACAGACAGCGAGATCGATGGACAAATGGCCGGATAGGTTCTGTCACTGCATGAAGTCTAGTTCGAAGAGGGATTGAAGAATAGATGTTAGACGTATAAATGAGAATTCCTGCTTCCCCTATATCATTGCCACCCATCTATAGAAGTTAGCGGCGATTGTGTTCCGACGATTGGAAGTCGCGATAACACAGTTTAAGTTCCTGCAAACATATGTACTTTGGTGTACATATGTTGAACAGGTTCTTCAAATTTATAGTAGTATCCACGATAATTCTATTGAAGGAAGGTGGCTATGCTATGTTATTATGAATATTATGAGGATTGTCTCTATATAGCTATGGATAATATTGGAGGTAGATACAGATGAGGAGGAAAGTCTGAGCCGTGTGTCCCGACGAGGAGGAGCAATAAGTCCTGGTGGTAATTAATTTTCGGACAAGAGATTTTGGTTGTACGACCGGTTTTCTGAGGGGGTTTTCTGTGATATTTGGTCTTGGGACTTCGCCATGAATGCAAATTAAGTGGAGTTCAACCAAATCCATGTTATTATGCAGACTTGGTTGGTCATAGGAGGAGCAACCAGGGTGCTTATTTCTGGGAATGGAAACGATATCAATATCTACCAAGCAAGCAGACTCAGAAAAGTGTAGAGAATATGGGATTGTTTCCATGGAAACGGGAGAGGAAGGTGTTACCGGAAAAATGTTTTATATTTGAGAAGGTGTTGGAGTAGCGATATTGGGATCCGTTGGGTTACGAAAGCCTGATAATGGAGACTTTGCCAGTGTGTCATCAAGTGGGTTATTGTGCGGAGACTTGTAGTAAATTTACAAAACTTAATCAATAACTCTCCTAGCAGGGTCCTAATAGAGGCTAACCTATATGGATCGTCAATGCCGTAGACAAAACCTAACTAGATGAATCTACGTTGCCGTAAACGTAAGCCTAACATATATATATATATATATATATATATATATATATATATATATATATATATATATATATATATATATATAATTCTATATATATATATATATCATATATATATATATATATTATATATATATAATATATATATATAATAATATATATATATATATATTTGTTGTCAGTTTCACAATGTCCTGCACAAACTCCAGAGGTCTGGCATTCTCGCCAGGGCTGCGGAGTCGGAGTCGGAGTCGTGGAGCTGCATTTTCCAGGAGCTCGGAGTGAGTCGAAAATTTGTGCAAGCTGGAGTCGAGTCGAGTCGAAAATTTCGTGTAGGGGAGTCGGAGTCGGAGTCGAAAATTTATAGAACTTATTTATTATTAATTATTATTATTATTATTATTATTATTATATATTATTGTTATTATCTATTATTATTATATTATTGATTATTATATTTTATTTTATTATCTATTATTATTATTGAAACTGAAGTATTAACTGTTAATTTATAATGGCTGTTTTATATAAAAATAAAATAATTTACATATAATTGCGTTATACATCCGTGTGCAATACTGGTTGCCTGAGTATGACAAATGTTGCTGCGCCTGCATTTTTGATGTAGTTACTGTAATGCTACAAAATGGTGATTTTTGACTATCGTAAGTATCACTCTGCGTACCCCCAGGGGTACGGGAAGAGATTTTCAGGGGGTACGTAAGGTCAGTAAAATATACATCTAAGTACGCCAATCATATTATAAAGTATAACAATTATATATATATATATATATTATATTATATAATATATATATATATTATATATATATATATATACTATTTATATATATATATATATATATATATATATATATATATATTATATATTATTTATATATATTATATGGCCAGCATCCCGAAAAGTTCAGGCATGTAACTAGAAATATAAATCTACAGGAAAATAAATACATTTTTGATTTCAGGAAGTTATTTCATCGAAGAAACTTAAAAAAAATTTATTTATTTAATATTTATTATAACTCATATTAATATTAGTACAATCTTCAGTGCAGGTCGAGTGACCTTGAAGGTTTCTGAGAGAAGAGCTGCCAAATACCGTTTATAATATATTGGAAAAAATATTATTTTTTCTTTTTATATCCTTTTTATGGGGTCGAGCAGACGGAGGACAGAGGGGGGGGGACGAGTCCCCGTCGTCCCCGGTAGGCCGAGAACCGACTCTATCTATCGTTCTTGTTTATTCGTGGGTATTCTCGTTTAAAAAAAAAAATTCACATTTGGCAACTTTGCGCGCTCTCTCGGAATTGCAAATTGCAATTACAGTAATTTTCAACAATTTTTAACATTTTAATATTTTAAAAAAGCGTTATTTTTTTTTTTTTTTTTTTAATTTCCGGGGTAAAAATGTCTCCTGATTAATAAAATGAATATTTATTTTCGTGTACTGTTATAGTTTTTTAGTTTACATGCTGGCCTTTTCGGGATGCTGACCTATATATTATTATATATATATATATATTATATATATATTATATATATTTATATTATTTATATATTATATAATATTATATATATATATATATATATATATATATAATATATATATATAAATATATCTATTATTATATTATATATATAATATATTATATATATTTATATTATTAGGGAGGCTTCATATGAGAGTATCGGTTGATGAGAGTTAATAAATACTTGTATCCTCGACATAAAGGCAACTTAAAATACAACCACAGTGTGTCGTATGCTACAAGGTCTTGTCTGAAGGTTCTATGAAACATAGCTTCTAAAGCGTCATCTGCATGGCTGTCATACAACTTTAAAGGATGCAAGCTTCTTAAACGAATGGAAGGTGGTGCGAAACATTCTCGTCTTGATAATCTGGTCAGTACACATCACAATTCATGCAGGTCTTCTTGGCATCATAAGTAGCACTCAAGAATCGCTAAAGGCAAAAATGCATACGATTGCTGAAACCTCATTCTCAATGTTTGCAAGATATTGAGTTGCATAGGTGAGGCTGCTGCAATAAATTAATTATGTGCCTTTTTATCGAATGATAACTATTCCCGAAGAATTTCTGATAATGGCGAAGCGTCAAGCACAAGTGATCGAAGAAATTAAAACTGCACCAACCAAGATGTTTTCCATACAATCGATGAAACTACAGACATTAGTTAACTTATGCACATTTGCTTGTTTTCGCAAGGTATATAAAAGATGGCGATTTAAATGGGAATTCTATTATGGCCACTTCATTGGAAGCCTCAACTACTGGAGAAGATATTTTCCAGACAATCAACACATTTTTTGATATTCGTATGACTTTCTTGGAAAAATGTCTGTGCATGCACAACTGACGGTGCACCGGCCAATGCTTGGCATTCGTTCTGGATTTATAGGCAATGTAAAGGAGGTGAACCTGATGTAATTGTTTACACTGTTGATTCATGATATGCTTGGCATCAGGCATTAACCTCTGACTTCGAATGTTTCTTAATGGATGTTATCAAAATGGAAGGCGCATAAATTAGTTCTTATTAGTTGCTTATTCGTTTGTTGTGTCAGATTTCGAGGCTGAAATGGAGAATTTTGCTCTTTCACACAGAAGTGCGATGGTTTTCGCGAGGAAATGTAATCTAGAGTTCAAAATCTGAGAGAACAGATGTCCGAATTCTTTTCAAAAGATGCTAAGGCGCAATCCAAGTATTTATGGAACCTCACTCAAAACAATGGAACTAAAACTGGCATATCTCAGTGACATATTTTCTCGACAAATGATCTGAATTTGTCACTGCAAGGGAAATCCACAACATTGATTGATTTTATCGTTATAATGTAAGTTTTACTATGAATTTGAATTGTGGGAAAAAAATGTAATAGCAAAAAAAATCTAAAGTTGGTTGTAGTCTGATCAATTAATGGCTAGTGTTAACATTACATTACCGAAGCAGACTTTATAGTATTGCTTCTTTGAAATTCAAATAAATGAAATTTTTGCCTTCGTCCAGAAACCTTCTAAAATGAGACAGTTTATCACCTTTTATAAAGAACTTGAATTATAAATATTTTGAAAGCAATTGTTGCATTGTTTGACGCTTAAAATGTTATGGAAACGAAAGGAGATAATCTTTACCAATTCTGGTCACTGATTTCGAAAATAGAAGCTAAATTTTCAATTTAGGTTTAGTTTTCGAAATTCAGTGATCTCCTGAATTTAGATTTTTTACCATTGAGTTTCGTCTACCACCTTTAACAGTCAGCAGCATCCCAAGTGGCAACCGTAATTCTCATAACACGTTGCAGGCATGTGATTGGCTATTTGGCAAATAATGCTGCACATGTGTTCATTTTCATGTCTTGATCAATAAAGTTGTTGTATGATAAAATGCCCGGCTTGTCGGCGAGTCTCCAAGTTCTTAAATGAAAATTGTATTGCGATAGTTTCATCTGCCATTCTGCTGTCAGACATTGTGTAATATATTTACAAAATTGTACTTGAAGTGTGTAAATATAAAGAATAACTTCTGCTATATGTACAGATAAGTTATATTTCCTTTAAAGAAGTGTTTGATAACTTCAACTGCAGAAAGGACATTTTTCTCGTATTTCGGCTGTAAGATGACGAACCAGGCATCAAATATGCACCACATGTGTTAATGCGCTACGTTTTCATCCATACTCTATGCGTAGGGCATGGAAACGGACATAAAATGCCGTTTGGAGTGCTCATGGTTTGCATGAGTCTAGCAATTACAGTTCTAACAATTATTTTCATGTGTTACCTCTGATGAAGAAAGGTGTGTGTGTGCAAGAAAAGGAAAAATATCAATACTTGTGTAACCTGACACACAATCTGCAATTCGGCTTGTGCTTCATGGCGAAGGACTTCCTGTTCTTGAACCTTCGAACAATTTATTTTTATTGAACCTGATAAGGATGCTTTTCTTCGAAATTAAAGAATTTGTAGAATTTTTGATGCATATGTATCAACATTTGGAGCTCAATATGAAGCTTAAAAAGCATTAAAAAAAATTTACACTTGAATTTCTTCCGGCAAAATTGTGGTACCGTGAGCTATGAAGATGGTGAGCGCTTCCATCAATGCATTCCTTTGATGAGGCACAGGTACAAAAGGAAATGGAGAAAAGGAGCGCTGTCATGTTAATTGATTATTGTTGGAGGGTGTGAAGGCATTCTTCTGAAACAGAATACAAAAAGGCAGCCCAAAAGAAGACGTCATTATGGTAAATAATTGTGAATTCATATTTTAAAGCATATATAATTCTAAAAGTGCCTTTATCTCTGGGGGTAGGGGAACCATAAAGGCATTATATCTCCACTATAACAATAACATTCAAAATTTGTTGACCAGTAAATTTCCCATTTAATCTATTCTTCAGACTCGCTGGTAAGTTTCTTCAGAATATATACCAATCTAATCAGTAGATCTTTTGTTTCTTGGAATATAATTATTTACTTTTTTTCTGAATCTTGGTATGTTTGTAACAAGCTAATTCTAATTTAATTCCAGAGAAGATATTCTTGAAATGGTTAGCAAAGATGTGTTTATGGAGAAAATTTTACAGCAAAGAATATTATTGGTAAAATGCGGTGCTAGTATGATTAAAATTATTCGCTGTAATTGAAGAGGAAGGAAAAGAATTTTCAGATAGATGTTTGGAAGTGACAGAAGCCTGAGCAATTTCTGTAGTTAAAGTGCTTTTAAACTATGATGGTTCAAAAGATGGATCGAAAGTCAATGCGTGTACTCTTAAAATGCCATTTTGTTTCAAGGGTGAAATGAAATCAATTCTCCTAAGATAAAATGAAGATAATAGTAAATAATTTTAGTACAACAAGAGGCTTCTAATTTGGAAAATATAATAAGAAATATATTAAGTTAATTTTCACATAAAAATATCTAGAAATATGGTAACTGAACAAATAGAAGTTTGATTAATATATTAAAATATCATATTTTTTTTGGATGTGACCGGTTGACAATTGGTATTTAGATTCAGTGGCTTATATGGAGGTTAAGGGTTTCAAATTATTGCAGTATATGAAGTGAAGGGTGTATCCAAACCAATGATACTAATAGAAAATCTAGGGTTAAAGATACATTCAGGATAAGAGCGTTTTTCATTTGATATCACAGATGATTTTAGGTTCGGCAAATAATCAGAAGCGGAAGGGCGCATATTAGGAAATCAAGGAAAAATTCTGGCCACAGTATAGGAATAAATGGATGAAGAGAATGAGATCTGATTTCCTGATGTGACCAAACCTGTACCTCTGTTGCTAGCAAAAAGTCTCATTTTCCTGCTCGTCAAGATAATCATTCAGCCTTCCCATTACTTCTTCCTTAAACTTACGTTTTCCTTTCGCATATTACTTGGTTTATCAGCATCAAAGAAAAGGCTTTTTATGAAAATCTGGGTTTTATTCCTTTCAAATTTCAATGGTTGAGGGTAATGGTTGAGATCAAACTTTTAGAAATTTAATTATTGGTCCTGCTACCATATCATATCACAAGGAATTACACGAGCTTGGTAAAAAAAAATTTAAACGCATCTTTATTGGAAGCTATACGAGTCTTGACTGACTTAGTCTCTCTTCTTGCTTATCTGATTTCTCGAAAATTTCATAGTTTGAAGAGATCTTTGTTGTTTGCTCTTGTATCTTTTTTGAGATCCTACAAAGAAAGAATCATCAGGTGTTAGTTACATACTTATACATTTGGTTATCATCAGTCAGAGTTTCACCTTTCATTTTGGGTGTTGCTCCACAGAGTTATTCAGAAAGGAAAGTTCTTCAGTTGGGTACCATTTCTTCCTTTTTTTGACAGCACTTTCACTTTGAACGTACAATTTAGCTTCTCACTGGTGTCTTGCAAATCCATTACCGAAGGAGACTAGAGTCATATGAACAGAATACTCTTTATTTGTGCTTGACCTCTTCTTCGTGTATCAACTTGTCTTAGTGTATCTGGTCGTTAGTCATAGATTTTGCTCCGCCTTTTGTGTCAGTTTGTGTGTTGGGCGTATTTGAGAGTAGGTCTGAGGAGCCGAAAGATTTTAGGAGGAGACGGAGTTAAAATATATTTTTGGTAGAGCCGGAAAAGAGTAAAAAAATTTTTTTCTTTGCTCTAAAATAAAGGGATTCATAATAGCAACAAAATCTTAAAATTGAATCGAAGCAGGATCAAGACACAGACGCCGGAAATTTTGAAGCGATGAAGCAGGAGTCTGATGTTTTAAAATGATGGGTGTCGAAGATGAAAAAAACCGGTTTCGCGCGTCTCTTTAAAAGCACGCTTATATAAATTAGTAATTGGCAACTCTTCAGGACGAAATTTGATTCCCTGAAATAGAATTCGCAAATCACTCTTAAATTACGCAAGACATAGAAGTTCTCTTTCCTTAGTTTACTATTTTCAATATATAACTTTTGTAGTGAAAATAAATATAGTTTACATATTTTCATAAGAAAATATTTAATATTACCTGTATTTTCCAGTATATATTATATATATATAATATATATATATATATATTATTGATGATTAAAGTAATAATAATAATAAATATAATATATATTATATATATAATATATCTATAGTATACGTGTGTGGGGTGAGCGTAAGTACCTCACTTTGTGAGAGATATAGTTATATAGCAAGGAGATAGCATATATATATAGTATATACTATATTTATATATATATTATAGTATATCTGTTATTATATAGTTATTATGTTATAGTTATAGCTAATCGTATTATATTATATATGAATACTATATATATATATATATTATATATTACTCCAGTATATATACTATATATATATATATATATATATATATATATATATTCCTCTCCTTTTATTAACGTTAAAATCCTTTTCAAGATTCATCCAAGCCCTAACCTCAGGCTTTAGAATGATCCTTATTAACAATTTTCTCATCTTCTATGTTACCTGTAGCCTAAAACAATTCTTATGATGCTGAGCTTTTTTTTCATTGCTATGAAGCCGACTTCTATCATTGCAACCTATAATTGGTATTCTTTTTAGGTGTTCAAAGAGATTCCCTCTGATGATTCTGTAGATCCAAGACAATAACATGTATAATTTCTATATTGTTCTTTCTCATTCTCTGTTGATACTACGCCTTTGTATTGTACTCTCACTATCACAATCCAGCACTTATTTTCTGTTTTGTTGTGTATAACTAAATCTGGTTTATTGTTTGCTATATGAATATCAGTGGGAATACTAAAGTCTTAAAGTGGAAATGCTCTATTGTTTTTTCAATGTTGTTTGGGTTATTTTCCCAATAATTCTTTGTTGTAATTGATATATTGTATTTTTGGCAGAATCTAAAATGTACCAATCAGAAAATATTGTTATATCTTTTGGTATACAAACTCTTTTTCAATAGTACCTCACATCCATTCAGTATATGGTTTATTGACTCTGACCACTGATTACACATTCTACATTTGCCCAATACCATTTCCATTTCTGTGTTTCTTCAAGGTTCTTAGCGCTTGGTCTTGGTCTGCTAAAATGGCTCTTTCGTCATAAAATTTCAACCACCACTAATGATGACTTCATTAGACCTGTAACTATCTACAAATAATTCATCCAGTATCTATCTCTCTTTGATGTTTAGCAAACGCAGAACTTATCTACTTGACTACTTCGTTTCTTCACTCTTTATAATTTTTACCCTTGATGTATTTATGTCTTTCTATAAGGATTTCAGATACCCTCTTTCATCCTGATCTCGCTCTATATTCCTTTCTCGTAAGCAGTCATTCTTTTTTTTGGGGGGGGGGATTATGGGTGTTGTAGAAGGTTTCGTTCTTTCGTGATCGTGCATCCATTTCAAGAGTTTGTCTTCCTCCGCCCTCTAAGAATTTCCCAACTCCTAATATTTGTTTTGTAAATTGTGTCTATCAGGGGTACTCCCATTCCTCGTTCCCCTCTTGCTGTATGGATCCTTAACACGCACTTGTTTTTTAATATTAATTTATGGGCGTGAAGCATCTTTATCGTTATGACATCTAGTGTTTTAAGTCTTCTTGCATCCAATAAATAATACCAATAAAACAAAAAAAAACAATAAACCAATGAACCAATAAAGCAAAAGAATAAAATACATGTCATTAAGACCTTCTTAATGTCATGTATTTTATTCTTTTATTCTTTATTTTATTCTTTGGTTTTAGTTCCGTTTTTAATATTAGTTTCAAGCTTCTTCTACATTCCCCTTTTAAGTTTCTTTTCATCCTTAGGTTTTCTATTTTCTATTTTTTAGGTTTTCTATTTATTTTAATCAACCTCAACTCCAAGTTACTTATAAGATTGCACTTGTTCAAATTCCTTTACCTCATCCCCCTGACTATTATATTTTCCATTTCTGCTCTTCTGCCCTTCTTTAACAGGAGGAACGCACATGTATCTAATACAGACTCCATACAAATGACATTTGAAAACTCTTTCACGATTTTTGTCTATTTGGTGGTTTCTTTTTTTGTTGGATGAATACAACTTCAAATCATCCATATAAAACAAATGAGAAATGATATTCGTCTCCTTTCATTTCTTGGGTTCATTCTATATCTATATTCTAACTCATTAATTAATGTACTTAGGAGGATTATAGCAAGAATAAATATCGGTGGGGAGATGGAGTCTCCTTGAAAAATTCCTATCTTTATTTTGATATCATTTATTATCATCGATCCTTTTTCTTGGTGTAAGTTAATATTACTTTCCAGCTATTCAACGAATTTTTCATGAATCTCTGAATTTCTGTTGATATTTTACATGTTTTTAGAGTTTCCTTAATTCAACTGTGTGACACACTATCATATAATATTTTATAATCAATCGAAGCCATGCTAAGGTTTTTCTAGGCCTTCCTACTGCTTTCCATTATCATCTTATTAATAAGTAGTTGATCTTTTGTCTTGAAGTTGACCTTGCAACACCCTTTCTGTGTTTCACTTATGATTTCATATCTGTCGATGTGGTCTTAAGTTCTTTTTGCTAATACCCCTGTGATTATTATGTACATGGTTGGTAGGCATGTAATTGGACTGTATTTATTTGAGTTTCTCTGTTTCTCCACTCTTTGGAGTCAGTAACGTGTCTCCTGTTGTTAGACATTGTGGTATTACTTCTAACTCACTCATAATCCTGTTACGAGGTCCTACCTAAAAGTTCGGGAAATTTGACTGTAAAACAAAACTTACTTACCGTACCTCTTAGTTTCCACGGTCTCCTTCGAAGTTCCCTTGG
>JABUQX010029455.1:0-5000 GCA_015478945.1 Trachelipus rathkii | reverse complement strand
ATTTTTTTTAAATCGTCATCATTTTCATTTGAAGATGGTTCAAAATGTTTTCTTAGCGTTGAGATTAATGGTATTACATCGGAGACAGAAGCTGTAGAGGCGCTGATTTTTTTGGTAGCTTCTTCAAATGGTTTCAATAGCTGAATGCAGTGTGATATTATGTCATATTCCACATTAGTAAGAATGTTAACTTTGGAATACGAACTGGCGTACAAAGGAAGAGGTTCTTTGAGCAATACCATTCTTTTAATCATATGAAGTGTACTATTCCAGCGAGTTGGAATGTCTTTGATAACATTATGACAGTGGTGCCCAACCCGTAGCTCGCGGGCAACATGTTGCTCGCGGGCAACATGTTGCTCGCGTACCGTTCTAATGTTGCTCGCGACTCGCGTATTCAGATTTATCACGTTTATTAAAAATTAAATAGTTTTAGAAATTATATATATATATATATATATATATATATATATATATATATATATATATATATATATATATATATATATATATATATATATATTATATATATATTTTTTTTTCTCTTTATATACTTTTTTTATATTTGTATATCATTGATCTTTGGTCTTCTGCCCTTAGGGACTATAGGGTCTTATTAATGGTAGTGTGACATATCTGAGGCTTCTGACAAGGTATGGCCTCATCGCTACTCAGCTACCTTCCTTTAGATTTCCTCCTTCGCTTTGCTTACTCTTGTCTAGTTTTCTTTCAGATCGTTCCATTTCAGCTCTTGTTGATGGAGCAACCTCTTTCTCCTTTCTTGTTAATTGTGGTGTTCCTCAGGGTTCTGTTTTATCTCCACCTTTATTCCTACTTTTCTTTAACGGTCTTCTCAGCTGGACTTCTAAATCTGTTCACTCTTATGCTGCTGAGTCAACTCTCCATTCCTCCACTCATTTCAAATGTGCTCCCTCGTTTGTATCTAGAGTTGCCTCTCGTCTACAGTTTTCCGATTCAATTCTTGCCGATCTGGTCAGGATTTCTCAATGGGATAGCCGCAATCTTGTGAAATTGCGTTAGGCAAGAGACATGAGGGGGTTTACTTCTCCTTTTGTTTTTTTTTTTACCTTTCCTATCTCCTTCGACGGCTATAACGTCTCACTTGTAAACTACATAAATATTCTTTGACTCATACGCATATCGCCAATAGCGCTGGAAACCTCATAATCGCAATCAGTTCCCTACAAATGGTCTCAATGAAGCTGGGAATTCTGTTTGCGTTAATTTTTCTTCTGCTCAGTTACTCCAGTTATATAAGGTCTTATTCGGCCCTTGTATGGAATACTGTTTTTCCACATTTAAGGGTGGATCAGTTCCACCTCTTTTTAGATAGTGTTGGGATAAGACAGAGACTAATAAGCTGTCCAATATAATTCCCTTGACCCTCACTACTCTGCGGGGGTGATATTGGTACCCAATCTCTTCCTTTCTATAGGTATTACAACGGCAGAGGCTCGAGACAATTGACTCTCACATTTCTCAACCACTGACGTCCTCGTAGCACAAGAGGTGCCTTACTTTTACATGAGTATTGTGTGAATATTGGATACTCAAGGTTTACTCGTTGTGGTGCCTCCTTCTTTCCAGCCACATCTGTTTTGTTGAACTAATTGCTTTCATCCATTTTTCCTACAGTATTCAATCTTCCTCTCTTTAAGTCTCGCGTCTACGTCCACCTGAGGGAATTATAAAACAATCATAATAATTTTTAGGACGGTGTAAATATACAAGAATTTCTTGAGAAGTAAAATTATAATGGTTTCTTACAAAGTCACATCGTATATATATATATATATATATATATATATATATATATATATATATATATATATATATATATATATATATATATATATATATATATATATATATATATATATATATATATATATATATATAAAATAATGATTAATAGTGGTCGTCGTCCTATGTGTGGCTCGCCTAAAATTTTTAAATTCATAATTTGCTCGCGATAGACTAAAGGTTGGGCATCACTGCATTATGATATGGAATATCGAGCCGTTTTTGAATTGCCTTCAACTCATTTTCATTTTCAGATTCATCTTAAGTATTTTTATTATAATTTTTTTTATCAAATCTCGATAATAAACATCCGCGCAACATCGGCAGGGCAAAGCGCGGATGCGGATGCGGATGCGGATGCGGATCTTTCATAATGTGCGGATGCTCTGCGGATGAGTATGCGTATGTTACCTGCATCACACACACACAAATATATATATATATATATATATATATAAATATATATATATATATATATATATATATATATATATATATATATATATATATATATATATATATATATATATATATATATATATATATATATATATATATATATATATATATATATATATATATATATATATATATATATATATATATATATATATATATATATAACATATTTATACATATATATATATATATATGATATATTTAAATATATATATATATATATATATATATATATATATATATATTTATATATATATATATATATATATATATATATATATATATATATATAGATATATATATACTCATATACATATATATTTATATATATATATAGCAACAAATATATATATACTTCTATATATATATATATATATATATATATATATATATATAATCCCGTCAAATTTAGGCACCAATACTACTATAGGTTGTATTTCAAAAATTAATGAATTAATTGCGATATTATTATAAGGTGATGTTAGAATGTGTCCAAGAAAATATATAATACACAAATTACAGGAACTATGAGTAGACTGAAAGACGTCCTGAAACCTAGTAAAGTAATGAGAAAATATAGTTATTTGTTCTACGCCAAACTCTTTTCCTATTTGAACCTTACATCGGAAAAAGGTTCATTCTAATGCAGTATAATGCCAGACCACAAGCCCAGTTCGAATAGTCTATGAATATCTTAATGATGTACATATTTGAATTTTTGATCGGTCAGCATGTAGTCAGACCTCAATCCCATAGAAAATGTTTGGGACGTGATGGGACGAAGAGTTATAGAAAAGCATTCACCATTACACCTGAATTACTCCAGACCTTTCAAAAGATGCATACGACATCTAAATACAAACATGGAAAAGCGTTGCCAGTTCGTAATTCATAACATCAGTTGACATACATGTTATTGAGGAACAATGCAATTGTGTATAATAGGAACACTGATTTTCTATTCATTATTGTTTACTTCTTTATAATTTCCGCCATTTTCATGTAATACTGGATAGTTGCAATATCGTCATGGGCTCTTTACCTACTTTAACTTTTTTTCACAAGTTGACACCACTCAAGGCAGGGCCCTTACATCGACTCATCATATTAACCATTTCATTTCTTTCAAAGAAATAATGTTGATGCTTTAACTTACTAGGTTGTATATATATATATATATATATATATATATATATATAAAAATGCTCATATATATATATATATATATATATATATATATATATATATATATATATATATATATATATATATATATATATGCATATATATATATATATATATATATATATATATATATATATTCGTTTGAGGGAAATTTAAACAAGAGAATATAAATATCCCGTTTCCTTTTTTGGATTTATACCTATATAAAAAAAAACAACATTTAAATGTATTTTGAACTTCACCATAGTCAAATATATTTCTATATACATTATTATTTTATATATATATATATATATATATATATATATATATATATATAAATATATATATATATATATATATATATATATATATATATATATATATATATATATATATATATATATATATATATATATATATATATATATATATATATATATATATATATATATATATATATATATATATATATATATATCAAAAAAAAAAATAAATAAAGAGAAAAAAGAAATATGTATTGTTGGAATCCTAGTACAAAATTTTATCTGAGGAAATCTGTAAAAAAATCTCAAAAACTACAATAGCTACAGGGAAAAGGAATACATTTTTGGAATCCTTGTAAAATTTTGGTTAGGAAAATGTAAAAAAAAAAATAAATAAAAAAATAAAAAAAAAAAAATTGGCTTTTTTGGGGGGGGCTCGAGCCGGCGGGGACATAGTATATATATATATATATATATTATTTGTAAGGGTATTACACGGCAATGTAGGGGGCTCGAGCCGACGGGGAACAGAGGGGACGTTTTCCATACCCCGTAGGGGAGGGGGGGAAATAGTCCAACCCCGTAGTTCCCCGGAAGGCCGAGAGACCCCGACTCCTGCCATCGGTGCGGTATACCCTTGGGGTATTCTTTAGTTAAAAAAAACAAAAACAAAATTTACTACAAAGTCTATTTATTTTAACGAGTAACGTATAAAAATTCTCTAAATAGGCTTTCTACTCATATTACTATAATTATTAACAATATTTTTTTTTTTTTTTTTTGACATTTTTTTTACCAGGATTCTAAAAATGTATTCCTTTACCTTTAACTTTTATATTTTTTATTTATTTATTTATTTATTTATTTATTTTTATTTTTTTTTTTTTACATTTTCCGCACTAAAACAATATATTTGACATATCTCACATAACTCATGTTTTATTATATTGCATTCTTGGAGAAAATTTAATAAAACAGATTCGTTTTCTGTTATTTTAAAAATATCGTCAAGTTTCATCTACGAATTAAGCTACTCCACGGGATGGCTAGTCTAAAGCCCGGTCCACACTAGCGGACTTGAGGAACAACTTGTCCGCGGACTTGTCCGTACGGACAAGTCCGCGGACAAGCCCGCACGTGTGGACGGGGAAAGTTGTACAACTTTTTCGATTTGGACAAGTCCGTCGTCTTTTAAAAGTTGATGCGGAGGAGCTTCGTCTTTGACTTGTCCGCGGACAAGTCCGAGTGTGTGGACGAGGCACATGGACTTGTTGTACGACTTATGAC
>JABUQX010029454.1:7500-24640 GCA_015478945.1 Trachelipus rathkii | reverse complement strand
CATCTGCAAACTTAGAAAACTTGCATTTAATCAAGTTTTGGTTCTTAAATACATTTATTTAATAATGGAGGAAAATAGTAGCTATATTAATATATAACACTGAATATCATTAGTGGGACCAGTCTCATATTTCCCACATTGATGATTATTTGCCATTATATAGTTATGTATTCATGTTTTCATGATTTTACAATCAACCTGAACATCTTTCATACAACATATCACATGTACCTATAGTAAACTCTCCACCTATTAATATGCTACTATACATTTTGAGTCAATTAAACTTTTATCTTATTATAGATACATGTGTGATAGGAACTTATCATAATGCTTATTGGTAAATGATCTAAATATTTATATATATACAATGTGTACTATTGTCTAAATGAAGTTAGTAATATTATAGTTTCTAATATAATTAATCTATAATAGGTATATTATATATATAGGTATATTATAATATATATTATATATCTAATATAATAGTTATATAGTTATTATACTGATACTTAGTATGTTAGAATCTAGTTAGTTACGGATACACGTGGTATACTGTATATAACATCTCTCTCTCCTCTTCTATTCTCATCTTTCTCTCTCTATCCTCTCCTCGTATCTTCTTCATTCATTCTATAATACTACTCTCTCTCTCTCCTCTCTCTGGGTTTATTATAGTATATTATATGTATTCTATATATGTATTATATAGTATATAGGTATATATAATATGTAGTATGGAGTATGTATAGTATGTATGAGGTGTAGTTATGATATAATGACTAGTATATTAGGTATAGTACTGAATATATAGTAGGTATATAGATATAGTAATATAAGTACATATATATATATATGATATTATATACTGGGATAGTATATAGTAAGCGAAATTGTTTTGAAATATGCTAAACTGTAAAATTAAGAAATAGAGTCCCTCAGGAAGTCAATATCTTGTCTACTTATAAATCATAATGATGTCAATTCCAGAATGAGAACCGGATATATTGCAATGGAGTACACAGTCATTTTTTCAAACTCGCTGGTAAGCCAGTGAGCGAGTTGAAGAGAATAAACGACTCATTTGAATATGTTACTTTCATATATCTGTGAGATGATATTGATAGCATTAGATAGTTGCTAAATACTGGCTGATGATCGAGTTACTGGTAGTGAAGTTGGTAAACGGATCTTACGAAATATTTCTTACTAGGATGTAAGGAATTTTTGGGTGAGATTGCAAATATAATGTCGTATGAATCTTGCTCTGCAGTGATTGTGATTGGTAGGTTATGTCTTGCAATAGTAAAGATGTCGTTATTGCTTCGAGAAGGTTGGTATCTGATTTGGGGTAAGTGATATGCATCTTTGTTTGGGCGACACTTTCTCAAGAGTGCCTGTTTCACAGCTTGGGAGTCTTTGCTCATTTGGGGTTCTCGTGTTTAGAAAAATACGGACTCATCCGCTTTTGACTGGTCGGAATTTTGTTTGGTCTCCAGAGTATTATCTTTGGTGAATGATTTTCATATGATTATGAGAGTGCTAGTACTAAATGGTTTTTGGGTGTACACCGTGTTTAATTAGTATGAAAGTAATATATATATATGACGTTAATAAGAATGAATAATTAATATATATAGTATATAGATTTATATATATTCTATATATATAAATATAGTAGTATTATATAATATATTATAATATAGGATATATATATATATAAGTAGTATAAGTATATATTATATAATTGATAGTATATATATTAGTATATATATATGTATAGAATCGCCATCGTGCCAGTGAAGGGTTTAGGTCGCCGGCCTTCTCATGATGAGAGGACGCTGTGTCATAAATCCTCTCGCGTAGCAGTTGGGTTTATCGTATCTAGGGCAAGATATTAAAACTTGAATCTGTAGACCTACGCGTGTGGTGGGGCTTGGTTTGGGATAGCGGGCTTAAAGTTGGATTTGCCTGTGGTGCCCCCCCGGTGTTACCGCTGCATAGGGGATATAAGGAGTTAAAAGGTGAAGTTGTTTGATTATGAGTATATATATAAGTATAGTTATAGTATAGTATAATATAGTATATATGTTATAATGATATATATATATGTATTATTATAGTATTATTAGTGTAGTATTTAATATATATATGTATATTTATAGTATCGTCGGCGGCTTTTGGGGATAGGCAGAGTAGGCAGACGCTATTTGCTGTAATGAGCCCAAAATATATGAAAGAGAGTCAGGAGTGATAGTATATAGTAACTATTATAAATATAGTATGATATATATATATATATATATATATGTAGAGATATATAATATATAATATTAGTATATATATATTATATATACTATATATATAGTATATGTATGATATAGTATATAAGTAAGTAGTATATATATATATGATAGTATATAATAGTATTATAGTAAATTATTTGTATATATTAATGATCTAAAGAGATGATTTCTGTCTTAAGTGCTAGCTTTAGATGCTGGTCATCATGTTCTAACTCGAGTTCCTTGTGTTAATAGTAGCTGATCGGGTGTGAGAATTGTTACTCTCTCGAGAAGTTCAGATAAAAAATAGTTCCTTATTTTTCTGAGGCTGAGCAACTGGTGGATTTGGTACGAGTCGGGGTAGCAGTCATGTTTTTTTTAAAAATAGGTCCTCGTGTGTTTAAATTGCCTGGTGAGAAAGAGAAAGCTATATATTGATTAATAACATAATTTTTAAAGAAATATTATAACAATCAAAGTTTACCATAACTTTGATCATCTCTTATACCAAATTTATTAAATGTATTGCACTAAAATATAGACTTCAAACAGGGTCTAAGAACAGGTTGAGTCACGATCATGATCGGCGATTGTAGTATGCCTCTGCGCGTACCAGCATTAGCTCTGTTTCTATATACTTGATAATAATGTGATGATTTGTGGGGAGTTTTACTTATTAATAGTATAACATTCATATTATTAATATATATAAATTTATTACTGATTTTGTGGGTGTGATTGTTTTGTAAATAAAATTGGGCTGTTTAAAAAGATTAGAATTATTGGGATATTGGAATCATATTCGATTTAAGCTTCATTAAATATTACTAAATTCTTTCGAGTGTTGTAGGCCATTTGAAATTCAAATGTTAGAATATTTGGAACCATTCATTCTCTTACTAATTATATATATATTACTGTATAATATATATTATATATATATATATATATATTTTATATATATTATATATATATATATATATTATACTATATTATATATATATATATATATATATATTATATTGTTTTGACCTTTGACAGAAATTTGACCATAGAGCGCAACGATTAATATATATATATAATATATATATATTAATATATATTAGATATATATTATATATATATATTATATATATTATATTATATATTATATTATATATATAATATATATATTATATATTATATATATATATTATATATATATATATAATATATATATTTAGTGAAATTACAATATTCTGTTAAACTAGTAAATGCCTTTCAGGCTATAAATAAAATTTGTAAGAAAACTCCTATAAACATTTTTTTATAAAATTCCTTTAATTTGAGTAATCATGCAAAACTTCAAGTCAAATTAAAAATGATGTCGAGGTCTAAGAGACTCTTGAACATGAGATTTGAAGAAATGGGTTAAACGCAATGTCAGCTAGAACTGTGCCCAAGTCAGATGAAGAACTTGGTCGAAGGAAGCTCAAGAAATTTGTTTTGCTTCTCTCTTATTGTGGTAAAGATTACCTAGGAATGCAAAGGTAAATTATATATATATATAATTATATATATATATAATTATATTATTATATAATATATATTTATATATATTAATTATATATATAATATCTATATATATTATATATTATATTTATATCATATAATATATAATACTATATATATATATATATATATATATATATATATGTTATATATAATATTCTAAAGCTACCTTCTGATCCTGACTACCCCATTATTGGGAAGGGCCATACTGCAAAAATATCCGCAATGGAGTAACTGTGTCGTGGGATCCATCGGTGGTGAAGCCGGTAGCGGAGCTGGTGCTTGAGCTATAGACAGAAGAAAAACAGAGAGGTTTCCCCGGGATCTTTGGTTACAGTTTTGGACAGATATTGTGGTGGTTTGGTGAGTTGAAGGTCTGTGTTTTGTATTTATTGGTAAGTTAGAGCGGATGGCGCATCTTAACTTGCAAGATTATGACTGGTTCTTAGTAGTCGAGTTGAAATTCTGGTGTTTTTTCTGGTGAGGTTGTGTTGTTTTGGTAGAATGCAGAAGGAGAATGTTTGTGTTGTGGATTTTGTTTGTGGAAGTGGAATGTTGTACTAAATTTGTTTGTAATATTTAGCTGGCAAGTCTTTTAATTTTGTGATGGAATTGGTTAGTGAGGGCAATGTGGCATGGTGTTGGGTGTTTGAGTTTTAGTAAAATGTGTGCATATCATTCAGGTGTGGTGTCTTGGTAGATTTTTGGTTTCTTTCGTTGTAGGTGTTGTTGTGTGTTCGATGAGCACCTGTTATGATCCTTAGTGCTTTTGTTTTGTCCTTTGGAGTTTCTTCTTTGTTTTTTTAGTCAGTAGTGGGTTTCAAGTTGAGAGAGCGTATTTAGAGTTGGTGAATTGTTGTATTGTTTGTATAGGGGTGGTTGTCTGTTATTGTTTGTTGAAGTCTGGGCAGCGATGGTTCTTAAATAGTTTCAGTTTCTTATTTGCAGATAAATTGTTGTCTGTGTTTTGTGAAGATCAGATGAGTGTCAAGTTATGTCTAGGATTTTGTTATATCCGCTGATAGGGTATGGCAATGCGGTTGTTATATACTTTGGGAGGGATTGGGGTCTCAATTGGCAGTCGTGGTATAGTAATTTGATTTGTTCAGTGAGGCACTTTCTGTTAGCCCTTAGTTGAAGTTGGTTGATGTATTGTGTGGTCAAGGTTTGTGGCATGATTTAAGGTTGGTGGAGTAGTGTTATAGTACTGTCATTATGATGTGTGTCTGTTTGGGGTTATGGGAGATAGGCTGTGAATAGGATGAAATATGTGGGGAACAGTATTGGCACTTTTTGACTCCATCTATATTGATGTTAGCTGTTCTGGATTTTGTATTGTTTGTTTGTATTTGTGCTGTTCTTGCTGATAGAAATTGAAAATTCATTTCTTTAGGTTAATGGGAAGAAGGAATTTTTTATTTTGTGGATGAAGTTATGTTTTGGTACTGTAATCAAAGGCTGATGTTGAATTGCTATATTATTTTTTGTGAATGGGAAATTGAGTTTAGGCTGTTGATTGTGGTTGAAGATGTTTATGAGTGCGGTTGTAGTTGAATGGTTTTGTTGAAAACCATGTTGGAACTTTTGTTTTATGAATATGAGGAAGTTATTGTTGTTTGGTATGTTTATATGTTGAGTTTTGCATAGTTTGATAAACTAGAGAATGGGGCGATATGATGAAGGGTCAGAGGGTTCTTTTTCTGTTTTTTAGTTTGGGATGATGACTGCCTTCTTTCATATATAAATTTAAATGTAATTATAAAGGTATTATATTTTTTTTCTAATTGATTAAACTTTGTGTTCCATAGGTGTTTGAGGTGTTGAAATGTTGTGCCAGTTGCAGGTGAATTTTTTAAGTGTTTATGTTTATAGTCAGTTTGGTTTATTTATTATTTGTGTGTCAGGTTAGATTCTATTTTCCTTGAGAGCTTTGATGGAATTTCCTGTTATGAGTGTGATGGGTTTTGAACTATGCTTTGCAAAGTGAGTTGCGAGAAGTTTGTGTTGTTTTTTTGGATTGGGTTATGTGTGTTTGAGTTTTTGATCGATTCATGAGTGTGTGTATGTTGGTTTACATAATTTTCACTATTAATTTTTTCCAATCTGGTGTTGAAAAATATAGAAGTAGTAATAGTAGTGGCGGTTTGAAGTGTTTGAAAGAATGTGTTTTGTTAAGTTTTATGATTTGGTGTTTAGGGCATGAATCTGTTTGTTGTTTGGAGTGTGTTGGGTATATTTTCTGGTTGTTCTATTTCAGGTTTAGGGTTGGGTTGTATTTTTTTGGATGTATCCTCTGGGAGGATTTGTTAACTGCTTTTTGGATTAGAGAAGTGAATTTTGTATGTGATGCGTTTGTGATATTTAGGGATGTAAGTTGTTTTCTATAACCGTTTGTGAATGTGTCTTCCCTTTTTTTTTGTAGTTTTATGTATGTTTTTCAAAGTGGTAGTTGTTTTGTTGACATCTTTGGTATTTTTATTGAGTGGAGGTGGTGGGAGTTTAGATCGGTTTGTGTTGACCAGTGGACGTTTTTGTGGTATAAATTTGTGAAACAGAGTGTTATGTTGGTGATGTTAATATTTTGTTGGTTTTGGGTGGGTTCTGTGTGCTTGTTTGTGTTGTTTAGGATGTATAGGTTTTCAAGGTTGGATATGATCATTATGATGTGTTTCTTAAATCATTTTGTTATTTTTTTTATTGTCATTGTTGTGAAAGATTGTATTTTGGTTGTCGTTTAATGCTGTTTAATTTTCGTAAGGTGGGTTTTGAGTAATGATGTGAGTTGTGTATAATGAGTTAGTAGAGTGAATTTTTTAGGGTTTGGGGTGTGGATGAACATACCCTGAGAATTTTCTGTTGGATAGTTTCGGTAGTGTGTTTTGTATCATGGTATGTGATGTTGTGTTGTTTTAAGATACTTCTATTTCTTTGTTAGTTGTGTATGCATTTGTGTTCGAATTGTATATGTTTTATGTTTGGGGTTTGTTTGTGTGTGTAATGTGTCATGGGTTATTGTGAGTGGAGCGCGACTTGCAGATCAGTTGATTTTTGAAAGGGGTTGTGTGATGAAGGAAAAGTGTTTGTGATCCATTGTATCTATTGCAGCTTTTGAGTTTTCTTTTTATTATCTTGTTTCATATTGGATTTGTGTTAGATTCCAGACTGGTTTTAGGATTAAGTACCGAGGCATACGCTGGGAAAGTGGTGCCTCATAAATGAATAGGAAATAAAGTAGTTCAGATGGTAGGAGTCGTGTGATGATCTTCGATTTGCCCAGAAGCGGAGTGGGCACACAATTGCTGTACAGTATGCCGTTTTCTGTGTGTGTGTGTGTGGGGGGGGGGACCAGAGAATTTTGGTAAGACCCGTAATCTTGGTAACGAGCATATAAAATGGAGAATGAAAGGAGATGCAGTATATCCAAAAATGATTGTATTATATCTATAAGTATTTATTATATATTATAATATATATTATATAAATTATATATATTATATATATATATAATTAATAAATATATATATTATATATAAGTATAATAATATATATAATATAATTTTTATATATATATATATATATTAATATATTATATATATATTATATTATATATAATTGAAGGGTTATGTGAGTCTCAAGAAATAATTGAAGAATATGAATTTTTAAAAAGAGGTGAGCGATTTGTCCGCGATTAAGTGGCCGTTTCTTTTCGAGCTGCTTAGGATCCGTGGTGGGCTGGCACCTCCCCCTGCCCCAGACGCCAAGGGACTCCGACAATGCGGCGAGGCAAGCAAAGAGTCCGCTCTCGGTCTGAAATCATGTCGGGTCAGCTGTCAGGTGAGAGCTAGATGTGCGCCATTAGGGTACTGGATAAGCTTTGCACTCTGTACTCTTACTGCGTTTGGTCCGCCGACTGCGAAAAGCTTGAGTACGGTACACAAGGCGGCACAGATTACCGAACAAGTGCGCCCAGCAGAAGAACTTTTTGATGGATGTTGGTGATTCTTGTGGTGTTCGGAATAAAATTTGGCATGGTTTGCTTGTTGTTGTTCGTGTGCAACAACATGGCACTGGTCATCAGTGGTCACGAATTTGAAGGGTAAATTCTGGTGTTGAAAAACTAATCCTCAATAAGAGGGATTATTATTAGATGAATTTTCGGGCTTATTCGACGGCGTTGTACGAGAAGTGGGTTTCTTCCCGGAGGCTCCTTTAGATTCATCGTGGGGCTTATGCAAGCCTCGCCAGATAAGAACCCACAGACTCCCCCCGAGTGACAAGGGCGCGAGCACATACACTCGCTCTCGGTCCATAGGAATGGAGAAGGTGGGTCAGCTGTCAGGTGGCTTAGGTGTGCGCCATAAGGTACATGGAGAAGCCTTGAGAACCACTCTGTATCTATGCATTGTTCGACATCTATTTGAAGGTCAGAGAATGCGGGATAGTGTGCTCGGCGCATTTGTACACTGGGGGGAGTCCTGTGGCATCTGGGGAGGGGTGCTACGCCCTACGGAGATTTCCTAGCAGCTTCCAGATACCCAAGTTAGGGGTTATGTGGTTTGTTTGAACTAGCTTAAATTTGAAAAAGAAAAATATATTTTTTTTCCAGAGAGTGAGAGTTTGTGTATACGATGAATTGCGTTTCTTGCGAGCTGCTTAGAGTCCGTTGCGTGGGCGGATGCGAGGCAGCTCCTGCCCAGACCTGCAAATATGTATAAAATATTATATAATAGTATATATATATATTTATTATATATTACATATTAATAGTTAATAATATATATATTATATTATTATATATATATATATAAGTATTTATATATATAGAGGTAGGATGATGTGTTGTTTCTTATTTGGTCCGCGCGAATATTTTACAAAATTAAGCCCGGAAACCAGAAAGCGTAAAAGTGGAAAAACTTTAGTCCGCAAGGCGCAAAAGGCGACAATTTTTCTAAAAAAATTAGTCCCATTTACGCAAAGCGCACATCAACATGCCAAATGTAATAATTTTTTTAAAAGTCAAAATTTATAAGAGAAAAATATAATAAATAAAGCGCAAGTATTTAATCGATGAATGTTTTCATTTTAAATTTTAATTGAACGATTGAAGATTATTATATATATATAGTATACTTATTATATATAATATAACTTTCAGAATTAATTTTTAATGAATATAGTGTAGAATTTATAATGTAAAAAGCCTTTAAATATATAAAAAATGAGCTTTACTCAATTTATTCAATTATATTTGTGACTTGTTCATTCCTCCTCGCTGCTCTTTTATGCATTTCGGAATAGGGTCGTATTTTTCTTTCTAAAGATGTTAAATTGATTTGCAAAATTTCTGTTGGATGCTTCTTGCTTTCCCGCTTTGCTCTTAGAATCTCAGAGCTGACTGATATATTGCGTACATGCGTGATACTGTAAATGCAGTAGTATAAGATGGGAGTTTCATCCGTGAATCCATCTCTCTAAAAGACGTCTGTCACAGAATCAGTCTTTCTGAGAAATATCTGTGACACAGACATCAATTATATTTACAAGATTGAAGAAGATGAAGAACTTTCTCTAAAATGAAGGAAGATAAAGAGCATAATGAGCATGAAGGAAGGTGAAGAATTATTGAAGGAAAATGAAAGTTATATTAAGAAAAGTCAATGATAAAACATGAAGGAGATAAATAGCTTGAAAAAGATGATGAAAATGAAGAAATTGAAGAAGATGAAGAAGAGAAGGAAGATGGAAGAAGAAGATGATGAAGAAGATGAAGATGATGAAGGAAATTGAAAAAGCGAAAAAAAAGGATAGATGAAGAATGAAGAAGATAAAGGTTGAAGAAGAAGATAAAGGAATATGAAGATGATGGAGATGAAAAGAGAAGAAATAAGGAAGATGAAGAAGAAGGAAATGAAGAAGATGAAGAAGATAAAGAAAGAACACGAAGGAAGATAAAGAACATGATATGTTGAATACATAAAGGAAATGAAGAACATAAAGGAAGATGAAGATGATAAAGGAAGATGAAGAACATGAAGGAAGATGATGAAGATGAGAGAAAGATGAAGAAGATGTGGAAGATGAAAGAACTATGAAGGAGAGATGAAAATGATGAAGGAAGATTAAAAACATGATGGAATTGGAAGATGATGATGAAGAGGAAGAATTGCCTAAAAAATGAAGCATGAACCAATATGTAGAAGATGATGGAAGATGAAGAAGATGAAGGAAGATGAACATGAAGAACATGGAGGAAGATGAAGAACATGAAAAACATGGAGGAAGATGAAGAACATGAAGAACATGAAAGTTGATGAAGAAAATTAACAACATGAAAGAACATGAATAACATGAAGGAAGATGATAAAGATGAAGAAAGATGAAGATGGAGGAAAATGAAGATGATGAAGGAAGATGAAGATGATAAAGGAAGATGAAGATGATAAAGGAAGATGAAGAACATGAAGGAAGATGAAGAACATGAGGAAATAGATGAAGTAAGCAAATAGATTATCTATTTATGTTGAATATTACCATTATTAGATAAAAGAGAAGAAAAAGGAGAAGAAGAAGATAAAGGAAGATGAAGAAGATAATGGGAGACGAGGAAGATAAAAATAGATAAATATTTTACCCTTCAAAGTTTCATATTACGATTATATTTTTTTAACAGGTTCATGAGTAAATGAGGTCAATATTAAATTTCAGTGGTAGAACATTGCTTTTTAAATTCTAATTATAAAAAATGATGGTGAATGTTCCAAAATGGATAAAAATAAGAAATGCACTTTATGATCCGAGGGAAAATAAAAAAAAAAATATTTTATTTATTTTAAACTAAAGTTTGTGGTTTCAGAAAGTCGATTTTGAGTACTTTTTGTTATCTGTGAGATATTTTTTTCATTTTCAAAATTATTTCATCTTGTAGTTAAATTATTTCTTCCTTCCGTATTTATGGAGTTAAATGAAAACTTAAACTAAAGAATACTGTAGGGTAGATCCACAACAGGTTGCCGCACATGCATGGCAATCCGCTTGCTGAAGCGCGTGCTGGTACCGTGTAGCAACTTACTCGCACGAGTAAGTTATATATATATATATATATGATATATAGATATAATTATATAGTATATAATATATATTATATATATATACTATATTAGTAATATAATATATATATATATATATATATAATATATATATAATATATATATATAATATATATATATATAATATATATATATATATATATAACAATGGATTAAACTTTTTCACTCAGCATAAACATATTACAATTCCTTTATTTAATGGGAAAATTGAGAAAAATTCTAAAATATCCCTCAAATCAATAATCTTTAAAATCCCATTTTACTCTTCATATCCACTTGAACATTTCCAAAAATGATTAACTAATGTAATCAAGTTAAATTCAATTTATAAAAAATATCAGTTATAGCTTCATAATATAATATATATATATATATATATATAATATATATTAATAAATATATATATAATATATATATATAATATATATATATATATATATAAATATATATATTATATAATATTATATAAATATATGACCAATTTCCTAAGTGGATTATAAAGAGAAATGGGATTTTTAGATTATTTAATTTGAGGGATTTTTACGATTTCTCAATTTTCCCATAAAATAAAAAGAATTGTAATATTTTATGTTGAGATGAAAAACTTTAATATCTATAGTTATATTCACATTATATAAATTTACATTATATATATGCAAACTTACTCGCCGCAGGCGATATATTGTTATACGTTGTAAGCATATACCCAACTAAGACCGACCGGGGCCCCGCCCCGCCCCGCCCCGCCCCGAGCCCCGGCCCCGGCCCCGGCCAACCCCGGCCAACCCCGGCCATTTTTTAGCGACCCCGGCCCCGGCCCGGCCAAAAATCAGGAAAAACCGCGGTTTTCTACCGGGGTTAACTGTAAATTTGACACTAAATAGATGATGTATTACAAACAAAATAAAAACAATATAGTTAATCCATTAACTCCTTGTTATAAATTGATGCAAAAAATATAACATACCTAAATATAATCAATTTTTGCGTATTTACTATGATTTCAAATTAAAATTTATGAGCCAAATTATTATTATTTTTTCCGCAGTTGTGTAAACATAAATATATTCGAAATTTGATATAATCAAAAATCGGAAAAGGAAATAAATATAATTGTTAAAATATTATTATTATTTGGTTATTTTTAATAAAGTAAGATATCTTCAAGAAATCCAAACATTTACGAAGTCTCTTTTTTAAGTAGAGTGGTGATTTAGTATAATGTGATGGGATTGAAGTTAGTATAGTGAGAATATAATTGAGTTAAGTTAAGATATATAGTTTTTATTATGTGTAATATTGGTGATATGTATATATATATATATATATATTAAATATATATATATATAGTATATATATATATATATAAATATATATATATATATATATATATATATATATATATATTAGGATGCATCGCATATCCGTTTCTGAAAACGGCTTCTCCGGAGTTCCGGTCTTATTAAAGATCTCCGGCTCCGGCCGGAGACAACTAGTCTCCGGCTTTCTCCGTGTAACATTAATAGTAGTTTGAAAATAAAAATAGTTAAATTCATTGAAAGTAATAAGACATTTAATGAAATAAATTATTAGAAAACTGATTCATGCCAAAAAGTGTAAAAAATTTATTTTAATATTTTTTTTCTGTATACAATAATATTAAGTCAAACTAAAACTAATATTATAACTATAATAATATATAATAATATGCAATGGCCTACTATGACACCATTTTACAAATTGACAAATTATTTGCATTAAACAATTTAAAAAAGGGTTTGATGTTCAAAATGGACTAACTACCCTAACAAAATAAATACTCTTATGATATCTATCTATAATATACTACAATACGAACCATAGTATAGAAATTGTTAAAAATAAACTTTAGTTAAAAACATGCCATGATCTGCACCCAAAAGACTAAAAAATTATGATATGATATTCTTAATCTTTAAATTATTAAAGACTTTCTAAGTTTTAACAAACTAACATTTTGAAACTATAGTTATAATATATATATATATATATATAATATAATAAATGTTATTATATATAATATATCTAATATATATATATATAGTATATATATATATATATAATATATATAATATATAATTATTATATAAAGTGCATGTACCAACTGTTATCGATATTGTATAGAGTATCAAAATATAATTTTTTGAGAAATTTAAATTATATTGTTAAAACACAAAATCAGCGAAAGGAAAGTTAAATAGCTTATGCATTGCTATTAGGTACCATTCTCTATATTTAAAATCAAATGGGAGTTTAAAAAAAAAAAAAAAAATTATGATGATTTAACAAGAGCTGATCAGCTAGTGTTGGAGAAAGACGATTCCTTTACTGTATAAATATTTCCTGCTGGCTTGAACATTCTCTCGCTAAATACACTTGAAGTTGGAGCAGAGAAATTTCCTAGCCAGTTCAGGTAAGATTGCAATCAGGATAAAGAGCTTTTCTTCTTTCCACCATAACATTTTTTGGAAAATTAACAGTAGATCAGTTTCCGATTTTCGTTCCATAATAGGCTGCCAGGAATATTTATCCACAGTTATTTGAATAGTATTTTCTAATTCATGTTGTTATTCTCTCCACTCGCTTCTACGTTTGCATTTTAACTTTTTCTTCTTTGATCAGTTCCACTTGTTTATTGTATCTAATATTCTCAAGAATAAATGAAGTTCCCATTTCAGATATTCATCCAAAATCACTTCCAGAATAAAATTAATCTTGGTGCGAATCTCAATATCTGCCCTTTCATTTTCAGATTCTATGTGAATCTGGATGAGACTGATCATTGTGATCATCATTTGTTTATCAGAATCTGAATTTAATGTAATATTTTAGCTTTTATAAAAAAGTTTTACTTCTTCTTTGAGCATAAATTTATTTTATTCTGATCAATAATATCAAAGGGAGATAATTTGTATTGTGGAATTAGAACTGTTGCATACATAAAGTTTCTTCTCTTTTAATGGTACCAAAACGTCAGTGACAGAATTTAATTTAAGTTCACTTTCATAGTTTTTACACCGCTATCCTTCCAAGTTTTGCTAAATATTTTTGCCAATGCATTAAACTGCAAAGTATTACAAAAGATTAAATCATACAGCACATCACTCACTTTTACATTAATTCTTCAAATGGTGCAGCAATCTAATTATATTTATTCTCATTTAGCTTCCAGTGATTTGGCATTTTAAATATCTTAGATTGGTTTTCTAATTTGAAGAATAGTATAGAACTGCAATTTTTTAGCTCTATGATTCCTTGCAGCTATATCAATAGGATGATCCATCTTGTTTTCCACATCTGGATAAAGCTTGTGTATTGGCCAAATTTGCAGATTTTTGAATTTAGTTATCTTAGTTGTACAATTTGAATCTACTAAAAATGACTACAATTTCCTACATAAAGTACATTAAATCTTTACGTGATTTAAAGAAAATAAAGCATCTATATTACTACGCTGCAAGAATGATAGCACGATTTATAACACTTCAGCTCTCATACCCTTTGTAATGTTAGGTGCATTATCTTTTAGGACAACATGAATATTTCTTTTTTTAAATCCCAACTCTTAAATATTTCCTCACTTTTAGACAAATATTTTCTGCTGAGTGGGAAACACTAAAAACTACTGATTTGTTAATGTTCCACACTTCCTTTGAAAATCTTTATCAATCCAATGCCCTGACATACTTATAAAGCTTTCATGTTATATGAGCAAGTCCGAATATCTGATGTTAATGATATTGCTTCAATTTCTTGCACCTGAAGTGTTATTTTGTTCTTTACCATTTTATATATTGTTGTGATAATCTCTTCTGAAAAAGTACCTCCTTGATGGAATATTATATTGTGGACATACGTGATTCATTAATCTTCTTAAGACCACATGCTCCTTCATATTCTATATATAGAAAATGGCAGTTTATGTGTCCACAGCATCATTTCTTAATTTTTTGAACATGATTGTTATTTCTGTGCTTTTTCTAACATTAATGTCCCCAAATCTTTGGTTTATTAGTTATTCAAAAACAGAATCAGGCCTAAATAAATCTTTTTTTAATAGAGTAGAAGTTGATGATTGATGACAGATCATCATCTCTGTCGTGGGAGATATTTCATTGTTTTCTTGTTTTCGTCCACCTTTCCTCTTTCGTTTATCTTCAAAGAGTGGTTTTATGTTTCTATCAATATTGATCCAGTAAAGTTTTTGCTTATAAATTTTGAACCTTTTCTTTGGGGTTCCTTTGTATATGTAATGTATTACCAGTAGTCGCACATTAGTAGTTCACACCTATGTATACATAATATAGTTACATAATGTATAGTATTATACAATAAATATATATATTAATTATTTTGAGTATATTATATATATATAATAGTATATATATTATAATAATAGTATAATAATACTATTATATATAACATATATTATAGGTAGATATATATAGTATAGTTATATATATATATATACCGGATATATATATATATATATATAATATAATATATATATATATATATATATATACATATATATATATATATATATATATATATATAAGTATATAATATATATAATAATATATTATATTAATATATTTATATTATATATATATATATAGAAGGTAAGTATAATGCGAAATTACATTCTCCGGCCGAACTCCGCGCCTCCGGCCGGGAATTAAAATTTTCATTTCCGGCCTCCGCTCTCCGGCCCCGGCCAAAATTACTCTCCGGTGCATCACTAATATATATAGATATATATATATATATATATATATATAATATATATATATATATATAATATATATTATTATATATATATATATATATATATATATAATATATATAGGAATAGTCACCCTAGGCACGTAAAATAACACTTTAAAAAAAAATCACAGATAAAATTATTGAAATATAAACAAAACAAAGTAACCATTAGCTTTCGCCTAAGACAAATCAAAGGCCTCTGTCCGATGGAATGACAAGAATATACAAAAATAAAAAAAATTAAATGAAAAATATTGTTTAATTTAGTTGGCCGTCCCTCCTCTTCACATCCTTAAGGCATCCTGAATTTAGGAGTATAGAATTTTGAATAATGTCAAGGCTCACTTCGCCCGGTATTTTATTAAAAAATTATCAGTATTGTATATATATGACGATTCAATTATTTTCCTCTTCATAACTTGATTAATGTATTTCAATGGAGAAACGGAATTTATATTAATTTTATGGTCGTGCAGAGTTCGATGGACTGTTAAAGCTGAATTAGGAGAGTCTTTGATAAGATCATGCTTATGTTGTTTAGTCTCGCCGATGTAAACAGATGGACAATCATAGCAGGGAATTTTATAAATGCATTGCGTTTGTAAGTATTAATTTTAGGGGTTTAAAACTTTTTTCAAGGGAATTGTATTACTTTTATAAAGCGAATATTTTTGAGATGTTCTTTGAATTGATGACTTAAAATTTATAAGGAATGGAAGATAAGAAAAAGTGGGTGAGGAATGGGAGGGTTACTATTATAGAATTTTTTTTTGCTTTGCGAAATGCTGAATTAATAACATAAGGAGGATATTTTAGTTTGATGAAAGTAGAAGAACAAGAAATGAGTTTCTGTTTGACAGATTAGGAGGAGAGCAAGGACAAAGGAGTCGAAGCTAAGAGTTCTAATAATGCTGCAATTTGAGAATATATGTATCAGTCGATAAAAACACTGATATAAGAGAGAAAATTGGTTTTCGTAGACAGAAAGAAAAGGAATAATGTGGGAGTTTTCCAGAAATTAAAGTAATCAAAAAGTAAGAAGATAATAGAATCATGTGTTAAGGAGATAGAGGGATGAATGTTATTGATATGTTGTTAAAATGAAATTTATATTGATGTCATTTGGAAGCGCGCACACGTCATCCACATAACGAAGCCATGTGGCATTAGAAAGATAAGGGTGATGAATAATGTAGTGGTGTTCAAAGATTCATAAAATATATTGCTTAAAGTGGCAGATAAGGGAGAATCCATTGAGAGGCCATAAGTTTGTTTGTTAAAAAGAATTGTTAAAAGTAAGGAAACTGTGATCAAGTTGAGAGAAATAAGTTGCTTAAGAAGGCAGAAAGGATAATTTAAATGAGTTATTTCTGAATATAGTTTCTAGCTAAG
>JABUQX010029454.1:0-2500 GCA_015478945.1 Trachelipus rathkii | reverse complement strand
TGCGATACCTACATAAAAACTGAATACATTTTTGAATTCACCGTACATTTTAATACAGGAAACAAACAAAAAAATTTAATAATTATTAAATTTAATAAATTTTTGCATAAAATAAAATAACATCTCATGTTGAAATCCTAAGTTTAGACGTCTTACCCATAAAAAGAAAAGTTTTCTTTATATCTTTCCAACATTTAAAGGGTAACTTTTAAAAATCATCATTTAAATTTTTTTCCCCTTTATTAACTAAAATATTAGTTTTTATATTTTTAAAAATTATTTCACTAGCCCTCACGGGTCGGGGGGTACGGGGGAAAAGCCCCCCGTAGACTACCCTTGTATGCCATGCATTTACTTTAATAAATTAAAAATAATATTTTTTTCATTCTATCTCGGTCAGTCTCCAGATTAGGTGACACCTGTAACTTAAAAACTACAATAGCTACATAAAAACTGAATGTATTTTTGAAATCAGCGAACACTTTAATGCAGGAAAGTAAATAAGAAATAAAATGAAGTGCGATTAAAAAATAAATAGGTTATGGTGTACGAAAATTCTCGGTTTCCCCTAAATTTCTTAGACATGAGATGTCGGCAACGAAAATTATAGAGTTAAAAATTATTATTTTTTAAATTTATTAACGTAAATGCATAGCACACGCAAGTAATCTACGGGGGGCTCCGCCCCCGTATACCTTGACCCGTGAGTGCTGGTGAAATAATTTTTCAAAATATAAAAAACTATTTCTCAAGTTAATTATACAAAAATATAAAGTATAAACAAAGTTAACCTAAAATATAGAAAAAATAACTTTAAATTAACACTGTCACAAAAAGACTAATAATTAGTTTGGCATTTAATGTTTTAATTAATATTTTGCTGCCAGGCGAAAGATGTTATTTTAACTACTTTTATTTAAGGATTTAATTAATACTTATTAATTTATTTTTTGTTTCCTGCAATAAAATGTTCGCCTATTTCAAAAATTCATTCAGTTGTCACCTAATCTGGAGACAGCATATATATATATATATATATTAATATATATTATATATAATATATATATATATATATATATATATATATAATATATATTATATATAATATATATATATATATATATATAGTAGTAAGACTATGGACTGACGGCCAAACTGAAGGCTGCCAGATTGTCTCTAAATCTGCACCCTTAATCTGTTAATTTGTGCATTTTTTTTACTTTTTTACTAATTTTTACAATTTTTAGAAATTTTGCTTACTTTTGCCAATGCTTTTAGCTTAATAAAAGGGTAACCTAATCCGTTAAATTTGGACCTTTTAGCATTTTTTGACCACTTTTTAGAAATTTTTTAACTACTTTTTTAGCATTTTGCTCATAATTCAGGTCAAGATCCTCAACTCCGGAGGATTTTAGGGATTTTTCCCATTGGCAGCCCTGCACGTCGAAGGCAAAGACTTGGAAACCACTTTCGAAAGTTTTTGGAAATTCTTGTCATGTCAGCAGCTAACTTGAAATTTCCATCCATTTCACTAGATTTGACATTTAATACGTCAATGTTAGGGTTTTTAAGATCGGTGAGACTGAATTTAAGGTCTGAAAGACCGTTTTAAGAGGTTTAGTCCCCTAAAGGGGGGCTTTTTGGTTCCTAGAAGGTTTTAAATGATCAGTAGATCATTTTTGACGGTTTCAATCAATTTATCGTGATCGATTACCCCTATATCGATGTTTGAATCATCTTTCTACGTGCTCTGGTTGGATTTTAACATTGAAAAATATAATCGAAAGAAAATAATTACTATAATTAACATTCGAATAATCGTTGTAGTATTGTACCTAGCAAAGACAAAGACTTGGAAACCACTTTCGAAAGTTTTTGGAAATTCTTGTCATGTCAGCAGCTAACTTGGAAATTTCCATCATTTCACTAGATTTTGACATTTAATACGTCAATGTTAGGGTTTTTAAGATCGGTGAGACTGAATTTAAGGTCTGGAAGACCGTTTTCGGAGGTTTAGTTCCCTAAAAGAGGGATTTTTGGTTCCTAGAAGGTTTTAAATAATCGGTAGATCATTTTTGATGGTTCCAATCGATTTATCGATGTTTTTTACACCAAATCGATGTTTGAATCGTCTTTCTACGTGCTCTGGTTGGATTTTTACATTGAAAAATATAATCGAAAGAAAATAATTACTATAATTAACATTCGAATAATCGTTGTAGTATTGTACCTAGTTGAGCGCTCACCGATTTCTCAAAAAGTATACGAGGTATTGCTTTCAAACTTGGTATATGGTTATTGTGTGTGATAAACTGATTACACGCGAAATTTCAAGTCTCTAGGATGTATATAGGTACCTATCCTCCCGATGAGCTTAAAGCGTGATAATTATGACGCTACGCCCTTTTTGATCGCCGAGCGACGGAATAATTAGCTTAACATACCCATCGAACAGTGGATCACAGGCGAGTTTTGATGACCGTAGGTCACCCCTAAGGCG
>JABUQX010029453.1:15000-20000 GCA_015478945.1 Trachelipus rathkii | reverse complement strand
CTGTCAAACTATTTTCTAAGTTTCTTTCAAGTTTCATCCTATACTTATTCACTTTGAAATTTTTTTGTATAATAGATCTTTTATTTAACTGGAAGATATCAAATTCCATTTATGTTAACAGCGGTGTTCGTAAATGTACTGCCGCATCCTCCAATCTCTTCCAAATTTTTAACAATCTTCAACCAATTCAGTCTAACACTTAAGTCTCAACTCTTCATTTTTTCATTCATTTCTAGTCGGCTCCATTCTTTTAGAACTGATTCATGTTTCTAACTTCTAATTCTACTTTGGCTGGAATGGACAGGTTTTACCATTGAAGTTAGAATGGACAGGTTTTTCCATTGAAGTGTTCCCTCACCTTTTGCAGCTCAATTTATAGAAAATCAACTAGTACTCAATTTATTAGTCTTAAAAACTACAGCTAACTTTCTTATCTCTTTCGATGACACGTTCTCATCTTCTCTCATCTCCTCTCTCTCTCTCTCTCTCTCTCTCTTCTCGATCTATTCCTTCTTTTATCATCTTCAGCAAAATTAGCCAAGCCAGAAAGCTTGTCTCTCCCTCTCTCTCTCTCTCTCTCTCCTGCTCAACCATTCACTTTAGCGCTCTTTCCCCTTTTCTACACGAAATACAATTGTAGATGCTTGAGAAGGCTAAGTATTCACATGCGACCGTCCTTGCGTAGCACTCGCAGCCTAAGAAGTGCTACATCTTTTCTCGACTTTTGTTGGGAAATTGGCAATTTAGGCTTTAAAATTGCAGTGTTCTCTTGGCACATAAAGAAACGAGAAATTCTTTTTCTGCTAATAATGTAATCCAATCTGAATATAAATCTCCTCTTCTTTAAAGTGCGATTCTGTCCACATGCACATCAGAGAACATATCGCAAAGTTTGTATTTTTTGTTCTAGAGAGAGAGAGAAGAGAGAGAGAGAGAGAGAGAAGAGAGAGAGAGAGAGAGAGAGAGAGAGAGAGAGAGAGAGAGAGAGAGAGAAGAGAATAGCTTTAGAAGAAATTACAATGTCAGGTATAAATGAGGTGGAGGAGTGGAGAAGATGGTATAGATCCGGAATTAGTTAAAGTGAAATTAAGAATGCAAAGGCGCTCTCTCGACCGCAGAGCCCTTCACTTTCATCAGAAGGCAACACACCTGCCCGCCAGCCTTTTTGTCGTCCGGAAGGTACTAGAGTGACGGAAAGAAGAAGGAAGAAGCAAAGTTTAGCTGACTTAAAGAGCTTGAGGAAGAGGAACCAGGAAGATAATTTCATTTTCTACGAAAAACAGAGTTTTTAAGAGTAGGTTTTGGAAGAATCTGAGATGAAAATATAAGTTATTTGAGTTTATGAAGTTTGAAGGTGAGGCTAATTCCTGAATGCAGCGTCTTTAGGAGATTTTACTCTCCATCAGCGGGATTCGAACATTGGACTCCGCGTCGCTGAATAACAATGACCGGGAGCTTATGCCACTAATTCCTTTGACTCATTCATTTTTAAATGAATGGAGTCAAAGGAGATTACACTCTCCATCAGTCGGGATTTCGAACATTGGACTCCGCGTCGCTGAATAACAATGACCGGGAGCTTTATCCACTAATCTCCTTTGACTCATTCATTTTTAAATGAATGAGTCAAAGGAGATTTTACTCTCCATCAGCGGGATTCGAACATTGGACACAGCGTCGCAGCGTTAACAATAACCGGATTCTCTAACCACTAGGCCATCCACGTCCCCAAAAAAAGACGCTTCAAGCGTAGTTTTTAAAGCAACCGGTTTTCTCATCCCATAATTGCTGAGTACTCACAGTCTCAGAGGTCTCTATTAGATCTAATTGAAGGGAGAGAATACGGAATATACGTCTCCATGCCAGAGAAGTTCTCCCCGATTATGCGCTCTGAACAACCTAAGTAACCACTCCCACTGAAGCAATAATTAATCCACGGAAAATCAAAGAATTCGATAGCAAGTCTGATCAGTGAGCAGAACCGAAGTGCCGAAACCGTTTCCTATCATTAGGAACGGGGTCTTTCCTGCGGAATACCTGAAGAGACTGAGCAAGATGCAGATATAAGAAATTGATAGCAGTAACTCAGAGTTAGAAAGAGTTTAAAAAGAAGAAGGGTTGAAAGTTATTATAAGGTGTACTATGTTCACTATGGGTTTACTATGGGTTTATCCCCTAAATGATCGATGATACTGGTAGAGAGCTGTACCACCAACTCCAGATTATGGTGGATAAAGAAATGCTAAGCGAGTTCACAAACTGTATCTAAAATTGAGAAATAGAGGAAAGTCACTGGTAACGGTGGACATTGGAATTACCAAGAATGATGGTTTTAGAAAATGGAGAAAACTTGAGAATTTTCTCTATTTTGGAGTTCAAATAGTCGACAAATTTAGGATAGTCAATAAAGTTATGAGACAGATATACAGAACAGATGATGAATTTAGATTTAGAGTGTCAAGAGAGCCTGAGCCTGAACCTGAGCCTGAGCCTGAGCCTGAGCCTGAGCCTGAGCCTGGCCTGAGCCCAATGGGGTAAAAATTCGGAAAATCCTGAATAATCAGAGACACGAGAGCAAACAACATCATTGGGCAGAAGCAACAACCACATTTGGCTGAAAATTGAGGATATAGACAGCATGAAGGAACAAATCAAGGGTATGCAATCAGAACCCTCAAATACCTGCGTTTCAGTTAAGACTGTGGGGTGACGTCTAGATGAGGAGAAGTGATGTTTCAACACAGGAAAAAAGACGGCGAATGTTGCAGAAATTGTCGAACGAAAAAGATCGTGTACCCGAAAAAGCTGGCGATTCCAAGACGACACAAACCCCACCACCGCAGTAGTATAGGGGGCAAACTACAGGGTGGTGAGCCACATGACCAGCGCATGAGCACAATCCGCTGGTCAGGTGTATATATTTTTTAAATACTCAGCTACCTTCATGGGTGTTTTTTTTAAATATTTTTTTATTTTTTTTTTATTTTATTTTTCGCGGATTTCCCCCCCCCTAAGGGGGTTTTTGGAGTTCACCAACGCGTTTTCGCTTAACCGCAAAGACCCTGACAACCGCGCCGAACACGCGGCCGCACCCGCGCCGACCGCACTGCACAGCGGATAGTTTTTTTCGCTGGTTTTTTTCGCATCCTCGTTTTCTATTACTACTCATCTACCTTCATGTCCTTTTTATCCGAAATATTTCAGTTTATTTCACGTAGATCATGAATGTAATTTTTCATATCACGAATGCCTCATAAGACACATACCTCACCCTATACACAGAAGTTCGTGAGTCTGTCCACACACCACGTCACCAACCAGATGTCCAAATCCCCTCCTAACCCGCCGTCAGGCCCGGGTGCGCATGCGCCCCGTTCCGTTATCCCGTGACTCTACATTGCACGCGTAAGCGATCTCGTATATGATCCCGTTCCATTCATCAAGTGACTGCATTATCTGTCTGTAACTCTCTCAAGGGAGCTCTTCCCAAATCCCTAGTACCATAAGAACAGTCATTGAAACGCATATGACTTAGCAAGTAATATTTTCAAAAATTTGCCTTTCCACTATATATTAAGATTATAATATATATATATATATATATATATATATATAATATATATATAGTATATATATTATATATATATATATATAATATATTAGATATATATATATTATTATATATATTATATAATAATATATATATATATATATAATATTATAATTCTCCGTTGTGCTTCTTCTGAAAGGTTCTTCACAGGTCTCCAGAACCCCTGTGGGTCTCGTTTAAAGGAATGGTCACCTGATTTCATTTTACTCACTACCTTAGCATTGTATTGCACAGCGACGCTTTGCGCAATACATGTAATATGGCTCATGGGCGGTTTTGCGCATGAACATCTTCTATCTTCTGATAGGCGAATCAATGCCCACCACAAGAATGAAACAAAGGAATTGTGGTATTAAAAAAAGTGACGCTATAACCAGTCACTGAACCGAACTGTTAACTCGACCCGGTACACCACTTACGGCAATGTATTGACTTAAACAGAATTTTGGGCCTTACAATATAAAGGGTTTTATGCATAGCTAAAAATTATGGAATTAATACTGCGTAATTCCATTATTAATAAGTTTACAGAAAAAAGTGCATCTCGAATTTGGCATTTTAATATATAATATACTGCAATTTAATATATAATTATATATAGGTATATACTATAATACTATATATATATATATTTACATAAGTATATATATATATAGTATATATATATATTATATGTATAATATATATATATTAATATATATATATAGTATATATATATTAATAACTATGGTATTTCGAATTATATGGTATATATATATTATATAGGATGCATTATATAATGACTGATATTTCCTCCTTCTCTTTGCCTATACTTATGTCTAGTTTTCTTTCAAAAATCGCTCGAATATCGCTCAATATCGGGGCGACTTCTTCTTCCTTTCTGTCATATGTGGCTGTTCCTCAGGTCTGTCCTATCTCCTCCTTTTAATTCCTACTTTTCATTTAATGATCTTCTCACTTGCACATCCAACTCTATTCACTCATATGCCAATGACTCTCGACCCTTTATTCTTCGACTCATTTCAATTCTCTCCTCCCTCTTTTACTTTTAGAATTGCCTCTCGTCCTTAATCTTTTTCCGATTCTATTCCGCTGATCTGTTGATAGAATTTCCGGTGGGGTCGTTGCAACCTTGTGAAAAAATCCTTTAAAAACTCCAACTTCTTCAAAATCTCCCTCTCTAAGACACCTTCTACTGTAATCTTTCCTATCTCTTTAGAAGGTTCTCTCGTCTCTCCTGTCGAGCAATATAAACACGATCCCTTGGCCTTAGCTGAACATAAAGCATGAAAAATGTCTTCGGAAACCTCACCATCGACAACGTTGCTAGGCGGCCTCAAGAAGCTGGGAGTTCTGTTTAACTGCTGAGAAATTTTTTTCGCTCTTCAAA
>JABUQX010029453.1:0-7500 GCA_015478945.1 Trachelipus rathkii | reverse complement strand
TAATATATATTATATATATATATATATATATATATATATATATGTATTATAGGTTTCATATATGTGATTTAATGTTAACTAGTTTAGATATTAATTCTTAGTTCTCAATAGTTATAAAAATCTGTAATATAATTGTATATATTTATAATATATAGGTGTTTGCTTTATCCCAAGGTGATGGTAAACTTTTGATATTTAGTTAAAGCGTTATATATATATAATATTAATTCTGTATGGTTGATATTTTATCAGGATTAATATGAAATGATAAAGGTGTTAAAATTTTTATGTTTATATTATATATATATATTTTTTATTTATTTTTTTTATCAAAATGTAATTAAACTCGAAATTATTGACTTGTAAATATATCTGAATATATATTATTTAAGATCTTATATTAGATCTAATAATGATAAATAAAGTAAGAATAAAAATGTCTAGGAGTCTATGTAAAATAGTAATATAAATATAAAAATAAGAGAAGTATTATATATAATATAAAGTAAATTCTTTTAAACATATAATATATAAGAGTATATATAATATATATATAATAGTATCATATAATATATATATTATATTGTAATATATTTATATATATATTGTAATTTGTATATATATATACTAAGCTAATTTAAAATATACTCTCACGTATATATAAACTATTTAACATCTATTATTACATAATGGATTATTAAAATTTAAAGAATAAACCTTTATTTTTGAACAATAGTGAAATATTTATGGATATTATAATACTATTTATTTATTATATATTAATGTTTATAATGTTATAATCGGCAAGGCAGTTAAAACTTTGTATCATATTACTTAATTCTTATATTATTTAGAGTTTTGCTCCATCTGCGTGGTTTCAAAATAAGTATCCTCTTTTGAGCCTATACAGATTGATTGACTTGGAGAGAAATGGATGAATTTCTAACTCGTTTTTGGAATAAAAACTTTGTTAATTTTTCATGTTATGTTAGAAAAACTTTCGTTGCCTGATATCTGGCCAACTTTATATGACTAATGGCGACGGTGGTGTAACTTGATCCAAAATTCTAAAGGAAATAATTATACCATGAATCGGCGAATCTCGTTAGAACAAACAACGAATGATCTTTCCTTACATAATGTGGCCTTCACAATCATCGTAATTATATTGATAATATGGCAGACGAGAATAAAGGTAAAGTTGGTTTTTCTTAAAAAAAAAAAAAAAAAAAAAATTTCATTTCTGAACCTACGGACGCTAATTTACGGTCAGTTTTATTTCTTGATTTAATTAAAACATTTAACACGTCTTTAATTAGTACATTATCATATATATATAAAAAAGATATATATATATTATTATATATATATAATTATAATAAATTATATATATTATTATATAATATTTATATAATATATATACATATAATATATAATATTATTATTATTATTATTATCCTAAACACCGTTGTGTCCCGCATGGATTGCAGACCGGGGGTAAGGTATCTGTCGTTCGTTTACTCTATAATGTAGTGTGTATTTATACATCCTTGGCGTAGATCCAGTCTCGAATGTGAAGTTATTTCGTTAGAAGAAGGTGTAATATGAGACTCGAGATGAGAGGTTTCATCCCAATGCTTACAATCCAACATGTTATAGCGTTAAGATCCGCGAATAAGTAGAATTACTCTTCATTTATTCGCTAACTTGCGTTGGAAAATCCTCCCACAACTTAGACCAGAAAAATTACATTACCAACTCAGCTTTCTTAATATATTAATATATGTATATATAATAATATATTTATATATAATATATTAAATATATCTTAGTCAGTATGATAATTATGAACAGGGTTACGATCATAAATTTTTGTAACTTATATATCATGTTTATGATACATATAATTAAACCATTAGTAATGTGTTAGAGATATATAGATATTGAAAAAATGTATATATAGTGAATTAGGTTATGGGTAGCCCACCACTTTTGCTTATGAGTTTATTACTGTATTGTAATAAGTTATTAGGGATAACTTTTAGTTATATATCAGAGCTTGGTGTGACGATAAGTTGCGCACATCCGTCGACGTCTGTCGCGACCATATGTGCGTGACCGGTATTGTCGTATTGGATGTCGCTACTATCAATTATTTCTCTAAGGGTGTCTCTAAAAATGTAGCGGACATAGTATAGAGCCTGTCTCATATAATGTGAAAACAAATTATTTTTAGAGCATAGGATTCGCGGGAGCTGGTAAAGTGCTAATAAAAGGAGAACTTATTTGTTATGTCCTCGATGTTTATGCGCGAATAACTAGCTCGACATCTCTCTGACTGCTGCGAACCAAATCAGATCACGCCGCAGCCTATTGGAAGAGTGGGTGTGGGGAGGAGGAGGGAAATAACCAGGAACCCAGGGAGCCTAATGGTAATTGATTTGCTTCTAGCGTTTAATGCTGGTTTATGATACGGGATAAACATCTATTCAGCGTTAAAACTACGGAGCTATTTGAGGGTTTCAAAGACATTAGACTTTATTTATTCTCGTTTATAGTCAGACGCTAAGTAGTTGTTATGAGTTCGCTATTATTATTGTTGGGAATTTGTAATATTAGCATATATAGTGGTATAAAGTCCATGATAAAATTTGTTAAATATTTAACTATGTTAAGGTAAAAATAAAAAACTTATTGTTAATAATTAAGCATACTTTCGTTGTTCTGTATGATAATTATGACTATAGGATGTGATAATTCTTTAGTACACATATTACTCCGTGTAGTCAATGTCAAATCAAATTAATCGATTCATATGTGAGAGTATGGTGTATGAAAAAGTATGAATAGGTATACGTTTTCTAAAGCTAATGTATAGTTTACTTCACTGTATAGTATTAAGTGCCGGGACTTTTTATAATTTTAAACAAGCTTTATTCTAATTTGCGTTAAAAAGTGTGCTAAGTTTGTCGTTGCAACACTATTTTCTTAGTCTCGAGGTTTTATTGCTATGATTAGCTTTAATTGATTGTTGAACTTATTACGTTAGGTATATTCGTTGATAATATGGTAATTAGCAATGTTATGATAACTTTTTGTTAAATATTACCATGATTAATGATAAAAATAACATTGTGTATGTTTAGAGGTATGCTGAGAATAAGTAAATATGAATTTAGAGTATTATCGATTTTAGTGTAATTGATAATGTCTTATATAGTATATATTAAGTTATAACATTTTCAAGATAATCTTTGAGATAAGCCTAAAGTTTAAATGAGCTGATTTCTATTGGATAGAAAGAACTGTTAAAAGTTCTATAATTATCCATTAGGCAAAGGAAGCAAGATAAAGTGCTTAACGTTATCGATAACCTAAGGTTTCCTGGTTTCCTCTTATACTAGTAACATGCAGAACTTTTTCTATTATTAATATATTTGATATCAACGAAGCCGTAAACAAAACTAAAAATACACGTTGGGGAACAAAGAGCAAAGTGTTGAAGTATCCTAGTTAGTATCTTAGTAAACGCTCCAATTTTTATTTAACAAAAATAAAATTTGTGTCTCTTTTTTATTGTTCGTGCACTCGAAATCAATTATTTGTTTCCGAAATGTGAACAAGGGAGTCAGAAAGTTGAAAAAGTTAATCGCGTGTGCAAATTCTTCGACAACACTTAAGTTGAACTAATATGTCGAATTCAAATATGATAAACTTGAAATAAAGTGCTCACCTTTGTCTATCAAAGTGTGAATTTAACTGCACCTTTTTTATCCTCGTCTTACATAGAAAATCATACAAAAGAATATTGTGTCTCATATAAATCGAATGATATATACATTATATTCAGAACAAGTGTGGCTAGATTGATTGTTGGACGAATGAATCTCCTTGCGCATTACTCTTCTACAGTACTGTGTTTCTCATGTAGGCAAATCATTATTCTTTTCAGATTCAACAGTTCCTTACAACAAGGTTCTTGCGAGAATAAAATTAAATTTAATTTATCAATAATCTTTCGAAAAACTGGCCTATCTATACCCCATTTGCATGTTCATCATATTTATATAAATTATATAACAAAAGACAATAATTTGCATTTATCCCTATCTCATAAAACCGTTTATGGATTTGTGTGAGACGAGAAATTCCCTCCTTGGCTTAATGTTTGATATATCATAACGTACACAAAGTTAGGTTCATGTATCCATATAGTTCACCCCCTACATACTTGCCATTTTGCTGCCTTGAAAAATTGCAATTCTGAGTGTGCGAGTGTTATATAATTCCGACATGTTGAGTTTGCTATGACACTTAGGTTAATTTATGGGATCGGTTCAGGTTATCTCGAGCCGGTGAACGTGTCACGACTTTTGATTTGAATGAATCACACTACCAAACGATAAAAGGCAGGGAGGATAGATATATAAACATACCCTGTCTTGTGTGCCAGTGATTAACCTATTATGGAGAACTCTATTATAAACTCTAAAATTAGAAAAGACAAATGGAGAGAAGTTAGAAAGAGCAATTAGTAATTGCATGTAGTTTATCCTAAAATCTGACATTCTTGCTACGGTATTAAGTGAATATCGACAGAGGAGAAGACATGGTATTTTAGAAGTGGAGGATGACGAATGTTCTAGAGATAGAATCATAGCTTAGCCTTTCTCTTTTGTGTTTCCTTATCAAAAAGAAAAAGGTTTGTTGACAATATTTAAAAGCTTTACATGTTGCTAGACGTGGCTTAGCATAAGTGTGGCGTGATGATGTCCTAATCTCCTGAAGTCTGAAGACAGGTGACTTTATGGTCTTTATACAATATAGAGATATATGGTTTCTACAGTTTGACTCAATCTAAGGATAATAATACTTAGTCTTTGATAAAATAATAAATAATATGAACAATAACTCTGCGACTCCTCTAACTATTGTTGACAACAACTCCGAAAGAACGAGATTCATAATACGATCAAGTAGCTCACGGTAAAAAAATAATCTGTGGATATTGTGAACACTGAAACATAGAGGTTTACTTCGTTATAAATAGTCGAAATTGGATGAGAAAGGAAAGAAAGGATATAGCGAGTGCACTAATAAACTATTCAGCATTTGGATATGCTTGTACTATACTCAATTTCTGTCTCCTGGACGTGTCTTGACCCGCGACACATCTCGATGCATGTTTGATATAACCAAAATTATGGTGTCGAAATCAAGATAAAATTTGTTCATTACAGGCAAAAATGACATTATAATTATTATTAATACACATGTATCAAAAAGAGTGTGTTCAAATCTCGTGTGAGAAGAGGAAAACCGATGAATATAAGTACATTTAGCTTTCCGAATAAACTGGCCAGGATAATTACCTACCTGTCCCATTGAATAACGCCCCAATAAGATTAAAAATTTTTGTCTTAATTATCATTAGTTAACTAATTAGTTATTAAATGTGGGTATTTTATTATATAATGCTCTTTTTCAATATGATAAGGTTAATATGCTATATAATTAAAAAATCGAAACATTGTTTTTACTTCCCACCGTCATGTGACCTTTTAATTGATAAGATGCTATGAGGATTGTTTATGTCGATTAGCTCGGTTTTTAGACTGTTGTATTGAGTGTTAATTTGATAGGTATCTTCATAAGAATTTCCTATTTTGTTCATAGTGTTTTAACTCTAAACTCTCGATGTGAATAAAATCTTTGGTATGTTATGCTGTTATAATCTCATCATATAGAATCAAGAGATCAATTAAGATTTGTTTAAAGTTCAATAAGCTTTCTAATATAAATCCAAGGTAAATGGATATGTTGGTAGAGGTCAGGTATGTGGTTATATGATTATCTAGATTATACTATGTTTTTACATGTTTTGTAGTGATATGTAAATAAATGTAAATTTATATAAATATATATATATAAACTATTAAAAAAGAATATAAATATATATATTTTAGTAAAAACAAAAAAAGTTCTTAAAGAAATAATAGTATAATAAAAATTATATATTATTTTTTTTAAAAACAAATAAAAAAATACTCAAATATATAAAACATAATATTAAATGCAAAATAATTACTCAGCATAACTGTTCATATAAACATATATAAAGACATTATAAGTCATAATAAAATACATAAACCTAGTATTTAATTAAATTTATTGTTATGATATATGATCTCATCATAATATACTAGCTGTCCAAGAGTAGATCCTAATGTATAAGAATACTGGTTTATCGAGTAAAATTAGACCGAAAACCTTAAATCGGACTCATGGAAATACATTTAGGTTATCTATAGCGTAATTCGTTTCGTTAAAGCGGGTTAGCGAGTCTTTGAGACAATTTACTTCTTTCCTGACTTGTATCTGTAGACTCTAGATGAACAGGAAACTACAAATATCCGGCACGCTCACTCTCGTGAAGGAGACGCATTCGGTGGCTCAGTTAAGACCAGGGGACGTGATCATTATCTAGTTTGGTCTCGCGAATTACAATATTGTTGTTTTTAATTTATCAATGCATAGTGTTAGTTACTTTGACACATGTCGTTAGGTACTGAGAAACTTTGTTAATTTTAACCGTTTATTTCGGGTGTAATGTGATCTGTGATCGTTTTAGGTTTGTTACCTGCATCTTATTATATATTACTTAAGTGTCAGCATGATATGTTAGCCTTTTATTTGACTGTCGAAAACCTTGTTACTAGTTTAGTGATCAGCATATATATACATTAGGTGCTCTATACGTGTGCATAATGATATGATAATAATAGGTATCAGGTAACAGCCACCGACCGGCGCAAAAAAGTCATGCAGTTAGAGCGCAAATATTTGGGCGCGTTACGATGTTAGCTCAGATTATAATGTAAATAGGAATACGTTGATGATGGTGACACTAATTAGAGAAATAAATGTTTGATAGAGAAACGCAATAGGCTGCTAGCTGGACTAGGTATACGCGGCAGCATAGGCTGCATAGCGGGTCTCAGCGAACGTCGCCTACAACAGATATAGTTACTTTATATGGCTTAAGGACTGGAACCATTGTTAATCATGTCTAGCTGTTTATTCGTGGTTCATATGAATATGTAAGGTATATGCGTGCTACATTTATTCATGAGTTACAGGTCATATATATATATATAATATATATTATTATATATTATATAATTATTGTTATTAGCTTTATTGATGTGGATGAACTTTAGTTAACAAGTTAAGCTATATTCATAATTCTGAACGTTGTTCAGTAGAATATCAATGAAAAATTTAACATATACAACTCGTGAATCAGAAAACGAATTTTGTAGAAGTTAATAAATTTAAATATAGCGCTTTGTACATACTGGTTATTATATTGATAACCTAAATTAGGTTCTGTATACTGAGTCTACGATCGTGATAATTTATTGCTTAGATTTTATAATTTCTTCTGATTGGTCGTAAAGTATAAAGTAAATTCATACACTAAAAATATGAATTTGAATA
>JABUQX010029452.1:27500-28742 GCA_015478945.1 Trachelipus rathkii | reverse complement strand
TTATTTATCATTTATTATTTATTATTTATTATTATTATTATTATTATTATTATTATTATTATTATTATATTATTATTATATAAGCCAATTTACTAAGTTTATTGGTTACTTGTGATTAGCGATTAAACCTCTTTAGTGCTTTTGTGTTTAAATTGGAATAAAACAGATATGAATAAGTGCTTAAAGGGAAAAAGAATTGCAAACGGTGAAAGTCGTCGAAGGCGTAACTCTTTAAATTATTGAGTGTGATGCTGCCTGTACTTCCCATGAAAAAAGTCAGCGAAGATGATTTGGAGCACCTATGGCCCCATCTTTTCAAGTACTTTGGGTCTGTCAAGAGCAAAAAGGAGGACATATTTGAGGCAATAGGGATGTACAAAAGGAAAGATTAAGATTGCTGCAATGTAAAAAAAAAACCTTCAGCTTTTACATTAAATCAACACATAGCTTGATGTAAGTAATTTATACCGATTACTTATTTGAATTTTATTTCTTTTTATTTTAAAATTCAACCATTAAATAATTCACATATTTTATTTATATTAATAAGGGATTTTATAGCTTTGTAACTTTCTTTAGAAACATCCTTCTTTGCACAAGGAGCTGTTTACTGCAATTGAAGGAGGGTCAAAGCGGGCCCGGAGCTGCTCAACAGACAGTGAGGACACCCAGCAAAAAACAGTCAAACCCAATCATTTCCAGTCGTATTGTCAAAAAATTTTAAATAGGAAGAGAGCTCTTGAGGTTTGGCTTTATAAGTAGTGTTTTATATTTTAAGGTACAGGTTAACTATAAGTTGTATCACAACTAACAGGTTAAAAAAACTAACAGAATACAGCCAGTACAAAAATTCGAATTTTTGAATATACCAAGTTTTATTCTGTCTTTTTTCTCATTTTTTCGGTCAATATTTTGTTTCTAGATTTTCTGCTACATGACATTGGGCCCATTCACATTGTGGAGTCTGAGTTCGTTGTCGCTGTCCTACCTGAACTCTGATTCCACCTCCCCTCAGAAGAAAAGTGACGAAGATCTTGATGTCATGCATAATAATGAAGGCTGATTTAACCAACATTATCAGTAAGGTCTGTTATGTGGCCCCAACCGCAGACAGCTGGACTGGGAAACAACAAACAGGAGTTTTCTGGGGATGACCGTTCACTGGATTGATTTGAATACTTTGAAGAGAGAGAGGGAGAAGGCTCTGTCCTTGCTTGTATAGAGTTACCAGTTTCTCATACC
>JABUQX010029452.1:0-22500 GCA_015478945.1 Trachelipus rathkii | reverse complement strand
ATAGTGAAGGATGCATAAAGATTCAAAATGATCTTGATAAACTTTTTGGGTGGGCAGATAAGTGGCAAATGAATTTTAATAGTAAAAAGTGTAAGGTTCTTCACCTAGGTTACTCAAATAAAAGTTTTAACTACGATATGAATGGGGATTGGCTTGAGTCTGTGGACCAAGAAAAAGATTTAGGTGTGATTATAAGCAGTAATTTGAAAGTAGCTAATCAGTGTTTGGAAGCAAGGAATAAAGCTATTAAGATGCTGGGCATAATAAATCGCAATGTTGTTTACAAGAGCAAGGAAGTAATAAGTAAACTGTATAATAGCTATTTTAGGCCAGTAATAGAGTATTGTGCACAAGTTTGGGCCCCTTATTTAAAGAAAGACTTAGATATGCTAGAGAGAGTGCAACGTAGAGCAACAAGGATGATTTCTGGGTTTGAGGGTAAGAGCTATGAGGGAGGCTGAAGGAGTTAGAATATTTTTCTGTAGAAAGGCGATTTCTCAGAGGGAACATGATACACAGTCTACAAAATATTTAATCTATTGATAAACAGAGAACAATAAATTTTTCATAGTAGAACATGGACAAGTGACCAAGGGGCATAATTAAGAAAATTAAGAAGAAGCATGCCATCTTGAATATAAAGGCAAAGCATGCATCAGTAATAGGGTTTGTTAAATTTTGGGGAATAGTCTTGCCAGAGAAGGTTTTGAGTGTTGACTCGATATGCAAACATTTAAAAAGGGTTTGGATAGATATATGGAGGGCTTCGGGTATCATATAATATATTTCGACGAAGGCCAAATTGGTGAGTTTTTAGTTACAGTAGTTTATTAATTTAGACGGCATGTGTGGACCATAACTTAGTTATTAATGCAGGTGGATGGTTTGGGTATCATCATATATATTAGATAAATATCATTAAGTTTTGACTAAGCCAAATTCGGTGGACTTATAGTTACAGTTATTTGACAAGCCTAGAGGTGCTTTGTGGATTTGCATGAGCAGTTTGGTTAGTGGGTTGACTGGACAGTCCCGACAGGCCCATGTGGCTTCTTACTGTCTCATATATTCATAATGTCTTAAAATAAAATCGTTGATAATTGATAAAACAATTATAATATCGATAAACAATAAGTATCGATGTATCGATAGGCTGAAACGCATTTCGACCGTCATTCTTTTCATCCCTACACGAACGAAAAAAAAGCCAAAAAGTTACATTTTTCCTAGTTCAAGTTTTTTTTTTCATATTTTTATTGAAAATATAAATTTAAGGTAATTGTTACCCAGAGGGTTGTCACCCCCGATTTTTATGAAAATCACAGGACATACTCTAAAAATAAAGAATAGTGAAAACGAAACATTGTCGCTCTCGGTTTTAGGAAAAAAAGTTACAGCCTCTCAAAGTTAGTAAAAAACCCCATAGGATTTGTTATTAAAAAAAAAAACAAAAATTTTTTTTTTTGAAAAATCCACAGGATATACTTTTAAAAAAATAAATAATGAAGAATAGTGAAAACGAAAATCGGCAGTTCTTCTTAGGAAAAAAAGTTAAAGCCTTCAGAAAGTTAAAAATTTTCCCATAGACTTTTCTTATAATAAAAATTAGTGGGCCTCGTTGCTCGTTTTAGGGCCATCCTAGTTCAGGTTATGATAAGATTTGTTAATTCTACATAGATTTTAATATTTCGTAGACCTACCAAAACTTATCTAAACCGGACTCGAGGGCTGAAATGAGACCTAACCTGGATGGATCAATAATTGAAAAGTCTATGGGAATTTTTAACAACTTTGAGAGGCTGTAACTTTTTCTAAAGGGAGAGCGACAGTTTTCGTTTTTCACTATTCTTCATTATTAATTTTTTTATAGAGTAATCCTGTGATTTTCATAAAAAATCGGGGTGACAACCCTCTGGGTAAGTGGAACAATTACCCAAATTTTAAATTATACGCTAATCAGAAAAAAAAAAACTTCAAAGAATTTTGATACCTTTTTTGTAAATTATAAGTTTATAGTTTTAATTAAATAGTTACGAAAGAATTCACCGGTAATTATTCCAATAACTGCCTCTAAACAGATTTTTTATTTAAAAATCACAGCATAGACTCTAAAAAAATATTTAATGAACAATTACCAAAAAAAATTATTTGTCGGTCTCTTTAGGAAAAAAAGTTACAAACTCTCAAAGTTGTGTAAAAAACCCTATATGATTTGTTATTAAAAAAAAAACGGAAAATTTTTTTTTTTTTGAAAATCACAGGATATACTCTAAAAAATAATAATGACGAATAGTGAAAACGAAAATCGGCAGTCTCTTTAGGAAAAAAAGTTACAGCCACCCTTTGAAAGTTTAAAATTTTCCCATAGACTTCTTATAATAAAAATTAGTGGGCCTCGTGCTCGTTTTAGGGCCATCCTAGTTAGGTTTTGATAAGATTTGTTAATTCTACATAGATTTTCTCGGTGTTACTTAACAAAAACTTATCATAACCTGGACTTAGAGGGCCTGAAATGAGACCTAACCTGGATCGATTAATATTGAAAAGTCTTAGGGATTTTTAACAACTTTTGAAGGGCTGTAACTTTTTTTCCTAAACAGAGGAAACAAAATAATTTTTTTTTTATTCTTTCATTACTATTTTTTTGAGTCTATTGCTGTGATTTTATAAAAACGTTTAGAGGCAGTTTATTGGAAAATAATACAATTCACCTCAACAAAACTATTACCCAAAATGGACCAGTTGAAAGTTTATGTGAATAAACATTTAGATTAGAAATTAGGAGGGCCTACCGTATATAGACTAGCAGTTTTTTAAATAAAGTACCTAAATAAAATTCTCAAAATGAACGGGCGGACTAACATTAAAAAAATAAAATAAATTACAATGGGCCTCCCAAAAAAATTTGATAACCTTAACCCGCTGCCCCCTGTTGCTATACCGTCCTTTTCATTTTAAACGCGACACTTCAAACTTTAGAGTTTAGACCATGCATAGTAGTGAACTGAATAATTTGTTGACATAACTAATTATCTGTTGAAATAATTCGCAATATACAAGACTTGACTTACCAAAACGAAATATAATACAGAATAATTGTTAAACATTACTGAATTATGAGTCCCTCAGGCAAAGAATATAAGTGCGGGAAAGGCCAGAGAACGGAAAGCATAGAATGTGGCCAATGCAAAGGATGCTACACTAAATTGTGCAGATATTAATAAAATTCAATATAGAATATTAGCCGAAAAGGATAATATGTCGTGGACCTGCCAAAGCTGCTTGCAGAACCCGAAAGAGAATATCATCTCTGTGACGGACTTTACAGAGTTGAAGATTATGGTAGCCTCATCTGTTGAAAGAATGGAAAATGCAGAGCACCATACACCAACAACAACAACTTCTTCGGCAGCAACAAGTCCAAATATAAGAATTAATGAGGAAAATGAAAAGAAAAGAAAATTCACCAGAAGACAGGAAACATTTTGGGAACTCGTAAAGGAAGAACTTTTAGAAATTGAAGACAAGTGGAGAAGGAAAAATAATTTAGTAATTTATAATCTAGAAGAAGTGAATATTGAGCAGACGAACTTAGAGGAGGTCGAACATAAGAATAAAAACTGTAGCTCTGAAATCTTTAAAGAAGTAGGAGTAACAGAGTTTGAGATAGTAAGGGTAAAAAGGATGGGAAACCGCAACTCCAGACCTCGACCCATACTTATAGAAATGAAAACTGCAGATCAAAAATGGGATATTCTTAAAAGAGCAAAAAATATAAAAAATAGTGCACGCTTTAAAAATATCTATATAAACCCGGATCAGACTAAAAAGAAAGAAAGGAAGCAAAACAGCTGATGGACGAGCTACACGAAAGAAAACAAAGTGGAGAACAAGGATTATACATTAAACAGGAAAAAATATGTAAGAATGTAAATTTTCACTAAGAAAAGGAAACGATACCGGACAAACAGAAATAGAAATGAACAATAGGCTAATGTTAAATATGATTAATATACAAGAATTAACACAAACACAATTAAAGGAGATTGAATTCTTTATAAATACAGAAAATGGAAACACATCTCACAGATAGCAGATTCATACTTAGAGATGACCTTGACAAAATTTTAAGTAATAGAAAGGAAGAGGATAAAAAAGGGGGAAGGTTAATGGTTATACATAAGAGAAATAAACATATAGAAGTAGAAAAATTAGACAGAAAACATAATGATATCCTTTACTTCAGGGTTAAAGTGCATGATACAGAATATATTTTTGTATTAGTATATTTTGCAACAGGAAGCAAACCAGAAGACATAAGAAGAAATATTAAAATAAGAAAAGAGTGCGAAAGACTGATAAGATATGAGAGTAAAAAGAAAGAATTTCATTATCCTAAGGGACTTCAATGGGCCCTTACCATGGTTAGGAAGTCAACAACTGGATATACAGGATGAAATGGTTTTAGAGTGGATAGATGAGTTTGAGTTAAAACTCAATAAATGCATCCGAAGAGTGTGATGGACTCTGTAAATGGCATAGGAATAACATGAAAAGTGTCATAGATTATGTTCTGACTAATAATGCTATGAGTAATTTTTATTCGATGAAAATAGATGAAAACCAAGAAGTATTTGATCTATCAGACCATAATTTAATCCAAATATATCTAAGGAGCAAAGTGGAAAGGCCTAATTATAAAAAAGGGAGATGGTGCAATATGAAATATTATAGCACAGAACCAGTTCTGATGACAAGTTATGTACAACACCTTGAAAATAAAATGCAAAATGAAAGAGTAGATACTTTAGAAGAGATGAACAAAATCATTAAACAGGCAGCGGATGATACCTTATTAAGAACATACAGGAAAAAAGAAGGTAAAACTGGAAAAAAAGATAGACCATGGAAAATAGAAGAAAAACGGAAGGAAATTTAAAAAAAACGGAAAGAAATTAACAGGAAAAGACGAAATGAGCAGAAGACCATACCAGAAGAGAACATATGGACATGGCAATAAGAGTAAAAAACTCCATAACACCCATGAACAAACTGGTCGTAACCACTGATAAAGTCAGAAGGTACTTACAAAAGCTCAAAGGGAAAAAGGCTCCAGGGCCAGATGGACTTAACAGAAAATTTATGAGAAATGAAGGAAAAATTAGAGAAGGGGGAAATTCAAAGAAATTTTAGTTTTTAAATTTACTTAAAAAAAATAAATGTATAAAATATTTACATAAATTTAAGAACCCCCCCCAAAACTTTTGTCACCGTACGCCCTTGACTCTTCCCTTCTAACTTGCTGGATTCTTTCCACTTCTGTTAATGCCAATTGCTTCCTATTAATAATCTTAAGCCAATCCTTATCTGAAAGGATAGGATTTTATAGGCTCTTCTATATTATTATATTATTATTATTATTATTATTATTATTATTATTATTATTATTATTATTATTATTATTATTATTATTAATAATATTAATTCTAACGTTTTGTTATTATTATTTTTTATTATTATTATTATTATTGTATATTATTATTATTATTATTATTATTATTATTATTATTATTATTATTATTATTATTATTATTATTATTATTATTATTATTATTATTATTATTATTATTATTATTATTATTATTATTAATCAAAAAAGATGAAATTTAAATATATTTATTATTCAATCTATATTAATAATTTAAAGCAAAATAGTTAATACTTTTATAATACTTAGATCCCCTTTCACCCTCTAATTCATTTAATAATAAATGAAGGGAAAACAAAACTGGTTTTGGCGCAAACCAAAAACCCAAATTTGTAATTTTTCTCACCTTTGTTGGTAGAGTTTCCAAACAGGAAACTGAGTTGTTCTTTTGTCCAGTATGCTATATAGGTAAACCAGGTCCTCTTCTAGACTAGAGTGGACCTGTTTGATTTTATGGCTTCAAAAAAATATATTCTTGGCCTTCTTGATAATTTGAGGTTTCCTCAGAAAAATAATAAAATATTTTTAGTTTAATGTTCTTATATATTTTTACAGTGACCACTGAATATTGATGATATTTATTTATTGTTATTATTATTATTAATGGCCAAAAATTTAGGCAGAGCAAAGAATATAGTGAAGGGGGGTAAGAATTGCAATTTTTAACATTTAATAAATCAAAAGATACTTGATCGTAACTCGTTGAAAATGACCATAAATTATTCCTTTATAAAATTTTAAGAGAATCGGTAACTCAATATGCTCGACCAATTTATTAGTTTTCAAAATTTAAGATTCAAATATAATGGTACCAAAATAAAAGCTATTCTATTCTAGCTATTCTAGCTAAAATAGCTATTCTAGAAGGTCTTTCTTTTATGAGCAGTAATTATTGCCTAAAGGCACTAGATGAAGAAGATCATAAACATTTACTTTCAAAGTCTGGAAAATATTATGTTTCTTAAGTTTTTTAAATTTTAACTTCTGATAACCTTATTTGGAATCCAATTAATACGGTATATCAAATAGCATTTATCACAAAATAGTATTAAGTAAATTTGTTTATAGGTAATTTGAAATCTAAAATAATAGACTAGAAAACTGCTTTAGCTGGTAGAATATATTAGCCTCCGACAGGAGCCAAATTTTTAAGCTGGATCATCTTACCAAACTTATGAGCGGCATGAGTTACAACAACACTTATAATATACGCGTATATTTACTTACGTCTTACGTCTTCCCTAGGAAGGCATACGGCCTGTCAGCGGAGACAGCATCGATTTCCAGGCAGTCCTTTCCAGAAGTTCACTATTATACTATATAGATATAGAATATATATATATACATAACACCACTATGTGGACTGAAACTAAGGAAAATACCCAACCAACTAACCTAACCTCATTATATATATATACACTGGATACAATATATATATATTATATATACCTATATCTATATGTGTGTGCTGTGTGTATGTGTTAGGTGAGTGAGTAGGTTGCCGTATGTGTGTGTGATGTACCTGTATGAATTATGTGGTCGATAAACACCTTTCCACCTCCCGTACCCATTGTATCCCCATTCGAAAAAGGTCTACATATTAAAGCAAGAGTCTCAAAGATGCAAAGGACAGGGAATCTTTTCACACTTCCGGCATGTTTCAAAAAATGATTTTTTTTCCTTTTTTTTTATCATCTATCCAACCACTTTATCTGAGAAAGAAAAATCTGAATGCAGATTTTTATCACAAAATTAAACATAATATACGGTTTATTTCTATATGCTATAAAACTGTAGAATTTTTCATAAAACAATAAAACATAATATATATAATATATATATATATAATTATATAGGATATATATATTATAATACATCTATGTGAGTTAGCTTCGGTTTGATTTAGTCATAATGCTAAAATCTATGCAGAATTTTTTATTAAACAATAAAACATAATATATTATAGTATATATATATATATATACCCCCCCCTATATATATATTATTATATGTTATATAATATATATATAGTAGTATTATATATATATATAGTATATAATAATAATAATCAATGAACATTAAATGAAATGTCTTTAAAGCAGAAAATTGTACTCAACTAACTTTTTTATCACACTTTAATTGAAGTTCTATTCAAAAGCGAACGAACTTATGTATATATTAATTGAAAGGATTTAATAATCCCCGATGCTCTTCTTCTCCTATTTGCTACGAGTCTTTAAAATGACTTCTATTTAAAAGAGATTTTGAATTTTTCTTTTTTTCTCTGTTCTAGTTCTGCAACTTCTTCTTCTTCTTCTTCTTCTTCTTCTTCTTCTTCTTCTTCTTTCTTTGTTTTTTTAAGCGTATGATTGATTTTTAATTTTTCATCCGTTCTATGAGGGAGATGAATACGTAAATTTTATTTTATTATTATTATTATTATATTATTATTATTATTATTATTATTTTATTATTATTTTATTTATTATTATTATTATTAATTGATCCTCTCTCCTCTCTCCACCAAATCTCTTCCAGCCTTATTAACATAATATCCATTATTAATTATTATTATTCTTATTATTAATCTATCATAATCATCTAATTAATTTTGAAGCATCAATTATAGCTTTCTTAAGAAATTACTTTTCCTTAAGAAACTAGTGAAGGTATCAGTAGTAGTAATAATTCAAAGTATTCAGCATTTCATTTTTTTTTTATTTTTTACACTTCTTATTAATTATTATATTATTATTATTCATTATTATTTTATTATTCTTATATATTTCTAATATTTTATAATTATTATTAGTAGTGATAGTAGTAGTAGAGTAGTAGTAGTCAGTAGTAGTAGTAGTAGTTGTTTTTTTTCTGCATACTTGTAGTAATAGTAGGAGACAGTAGTAGTGTGCTAGTGTAGTGCTATTTGTATATTTTCAGATTTCCTTAAGAAACTATTGAATGTATCAGATTTAGTTTGATATTTTATTATTATTATTATGGAATTATATTATTCAATTTTATTATTATATATTATTATATTATTATTATTATCCCATTACATCTATTTTATTATTATTTTAATCACGATTGCTAATTGCTAATTTTTTTCCCCAAGATTTTATGGAACAGTTTTTCTAATTTGCTTTAGGTTGATATATTGTTAGTGTCTGTATCTGTTCCTCTTTTGCCTTTCTTTCTTATCATTTGTAATTAATAGCCTTTACCTATGTATATATATGAAACTGAGTGATAATAATAATAATACAAGATAATAATAATAATAAGTAATAATAATAATAAATAATATATAATAAATAATAAATAATAATAATAATAATAATAATAATAATAATAAATAATAATAATAATAATAATAATAATAATAATAATAATAATAATAATAAAATAATTCAATCAATATAATAATATAATAATAATAATGATAATAATTTTTTTCAGAAATTCCAATAATTAAATAATTATTAATATTATTATTATTATTATTATTATTATTATTATTATTATTATTGTAATTGTTTATTATTATATATTATTATTATTATTATTATTAAATCATTGTTTAGTACATTATAATCTGAAAAATTATCAAGAAGCGAATTGACTAATCAACCTTGCTGAATTTAAATAAAAGAAACGGTAAACCGACATCATTTTAATCATGAACATTTTATGTATCATCACATGTTCATAATTTTCCGTGGTTCGGAAACATTTGTTCAACTATTGCTGAAGAGGGACCACACAAGGTATATTGATCCAATTTGAACCCTTTTCGAATGTCCCTAGGTCCCCTTTCCTCATCAATGTTTTGAGTCCATGAATTGGCACGCTTTCATCGATATATTAGATATATATATTATTAATATATATAATATTATATATAAATATGTATATATTATATATAGATATCATCTTATTATATTATATATATATATATATATATATAATATATATAGTGTATTTATATATCTATATATATATATATATATATACAGTATATATAATATAATAATCATATTATATATATATATATTATATATATAGTATAATATACATTATATATATTATACTCTAATAATATATATTTATATAAATATATTTATATATATATTATATATATATAATACATACTCTTCAGCTTGTATAGTTGTCCCCACCACTCACCGGCAGAGCCCTATTGTACAGGACGGGTGCTTGGCCACGCCTCAGAAGTCAGCCAGCCTGAACTAACAATTACGCAGATGCAGCACAGACGCAGGCTTGAAGTGGGCGAGATTAAATTCAGCAGGGAAGCACAGAAGATGAAGAGAATTAGTATTGAGCAGAGGTGGAGGGAAAGAAGAAAGCACCACATCGAACAAGTCTGGAATAAGTTACTAATGTCAACACCAAAATCATGTGCAGACACAGACCCCATAGTGCTACGAGGGCGACGTAAAGGTAGTGGCTACGCGAGTGATAAGATTCCCTCGAGCCACCTGCCGCGCCGGATACTTATAGCGCTCAAGTGGACTGTGAAAGTAAAGAACGTTTTAAGCCTTTTGCCCTGTGACTCGACCGCATATCCAGAAGCCGGTTGAAATCAGAGCCCACCAGCATATGAGCAGCAGTACTTCCTACAAGGGGCGGACTGAGGCCCTGTTATAGCGCCCGCAGTAACCAGAAGAGGAAAAAAAGTCTCGCAGTCTAAACAGACACTCCCAGTTTCTTTGAGGCCGCCCTTGCAACCGTTGGTCAGCGTTTCCAAGACATTTTTTTTGTTTATGTGGGTAAGGCAAGGATGTTTATATTGTCAACAGGAGAAACGAGAGAACCATTTCGAAGAGATAGTGAAGTTTAGAAGGCTGTCTGTAGAGAGCGGAGATTTGCAGAGTTGAGTTTTGTAAGCAATTGAATTCACAAGCGACTTCATGTAAGACCGCACCCGGAAATATTCTATCCAGTCAGCGAGAATAGATCGGAAAAGATTAAGACGAGAGGCACATTCTTTAAAGAAGTAAAGAGGGAGCCAGACATTGAAATTGTAGTATGAGAATGAAGGGCTCGAGTCATCGGCACTATGAGTGGATAGAGTTATTATATATGCAGTGAGAAGATCATTAATTGAAAAGTAGGAATAAATAAGAGATAAGACAGAACCCTGAGAACACCACTATTGACAGAAAGGAAGAAGAACGAAGTCGCCCCGCAACAACAGCCGATATGAGCGAATTTGAAAAGAAAACTAGACATAAGTAAGCAAATGAAGGAGGAAACCCGAAAGGAAGGGAGCTTGCGGAGAGCAGTGACGCGCTGCCCATACCCCGGTCAAAATGCTTTGGATATGTCGAGCCGCCACCACGCAAGTCTCCCCGCTAGTCCTAAGGGCCGGAAAACCTAAATCGCAGATAATGATAGGAAAGTATAGCGCCCAGTAGACCTTCGAGCCGCCGAAAGCCATACTAGCATCCGCTAAACAAAAGTGAATGAGATCAGATGATCTAAAAATGAACTGGGGGGGAGTTGAGAAGGCTTTCAAAGATCTTAGATAGAATACAAGTGGAGCTATAGGGAGATGTTAGGAAGGGTCAGAGCGGCACTTCTTATAATATATATATAATTATATATATATAATATATAATTTTAACGTATATATTATATATACTACTATACTATATATTATTTATTATATATATGTATATTATATATTATATATGATATATATATATACTATTACCTATAAATAATATTAATTATACCCACTATTATTTAAAGCATAACACACCAAACACAAATATATATATAATTATTATACTATATATTATATATAATATATATATACTATATACAATATATTATATAATATAATTATATACTACTATTACCCCTTTATATATCTATAATATATAAATACTACTATAAGTAGTTAAATATACCCTACCTTAATATATAATATATTATTATACCCTATCTATATATACATATTATATATATTAATATATATTATATTAATTATATATAATTTATATATACTATAGTACTATATATATTTACTAATATAATAATATGATATATATAACTATACTATATATATATACTATATATAAGGCCGTAGCCAGGGAAAAGTTGAAGGGGTCTGAACAACAGCCCTTAAATTATTTAAACGATGAAACTTTTTATGGATGATTGGTGGATTTTAATTTTAATTATAAGAATAATAAAACTCACAACCAAATTTTGCGGTTACCGGTTTCCATAGAAATGAGGAAACGATTCGTAGAAAATTTCTGCTATGTTTGTATGATGGTTGAAACTTGAAAGACAAAGGAAACATTCTAGCGAGTAATTACTGGAAGGTTAACCTATCATAAATACGTGACTTACACGATTTGACAAACGACTCATGATGGCCTTTGTAACAGGAATGAAAGAAATGTTTTGCGACAAGGTGATTAAAAGTTGGCCAAAAATATATCATCGGCATTTTATGTTCATTGCTGTTCACATTCACGTGGAGTACAGCGATGAAGAAATGTTTTGGAGGTGATAAAGTTGCCAAAAATATTCATCGGCATTTTATGTTTATTGCTGTTCACATTCACGTGGAGTACAGCGATGAAGAAATGTTTTGGAGGTGGATAAAGTTGCCTGCCAAAACTATTCATCGGCATTTAATGTCACTTGCTGTTTACATTCACGATGGAGTACAGCCGTTTGGAGGTGATCAAAGCTTGCCAAAAATATTCATCGGCCCATCTTCATGCTTCGATTGCTGTTGACATTCACGTGGAGTACAGCGATGAAGAAATGTTTTGCCGAGGCTGATAAAAGTTGCCGAAAAATGATCATCGGCCAATTTATGTTCCATTGCTGCTTTACCATTTCACGTGGAGTCAGCGATTGAAGAAATGTTATTGGAGGTGATAAAGTTGGCAAAAATATTCATCGGCATTTTAGGTTCATTGCTGTTTACATTCACGTGGAGTACAGCACATTTGAAACTATATTCTCACAGAGAAAACAAATGAGTACAATTTTGGATAACCAAGGCGTACAACTATTTTTTATGGAAAAAATATGAAATATTTTCAAAGGGACAAAACTTACACGAAAGTATGAAATAAGTTGGGTGAAAAGTTATGGTTGGATTGTCATGATTTAAAGAAGTTTTTAAAGCAATTATTGAAGTTTTAAAGGAGTTTTAAGGTGGATCAATTGTTGAAGTTTTAAAGGAGTTTGAGATGGATGAAGATATTGGGCCTTCTAAAACCTCAAATCTTTTTGACATCTGTATTCATGAACGAATTGGTTTTAAGTTTATTTATTACTTCAACTTTCTTCTCTTTCACACTTCCATTACGATCTACATTAGTGACAGCAACTACACTTAATTAATCATTTTAAAAATATGATGTCTGTTTTGAAGAGAATTTTTCAGCGTAAACAATGATGAAAAATTTATCAAGCCATATGGATACTTGCAAAAAAGGACGCGTTAGTGAAAGCAAACGCATAATGTCATACCGTCACAAATAAACATTTTCAAGCCATATTGGATATTGCAAAAAGGATTTCTGCTTTCTGTTAGTGAAGAAATGATAATGCCATATATCAGAATCAATCTAAAATGGATACAATTGTTTTTCGTTTATTTTATTTTATTTTATTTTTAAACCAATTGGAGAGCAAGTTCGTGAGAAATAGATCTACATTTATCAATCATACCTAAGTCATTCCATAGTTGACTATAACAAATTATACGAAATGTGTAAACAAATTTTATCTATACAGTGAAATTTGGATTGTTAACGATTTTAGCATCTATCTTACTCGATAACTAGAGCGTGTAGCGGATGGCTGATTTTTCCTATCCGCGAGATGCGGAATAGTAAAAAGTCACTTCCGCGATTGTGGATGCGGATAGTTAAGCTTTTAGAGTCTTAGCCAATCAGGCTTAGTCATAATATACTATATATATATATTATATATAATATATATATATATATAATTAATTATATATACTTTATATTACATTATTAGATATATATATAATATACTACATATATATATTATATCAATAATACTAGTATACTATATATATATATATAATACCCTTATATAAGAGGGAAACGATATACTATATAAAATATATTATATATATATCACTATACTCCTATGATACTATAACTATATTATATAATATATTTATATATATATATAACTATATATAATATATCATTATATATAGTATAATATAGTAAATATATTATAGGTATATATATATTACTACCCTAATAATAACTACTAAAGGTAGAAGATATCACTATCGTATATACTATATACTTATATATATATAACCTATATAACCTATATATATAATATATATATATATATATTACGTAAATATATATACCTGTCGTTACCAGATTGCCGGGAGCTGGACCCCAAATCTTTAGCCCCCACCATCTATTTCCTCCAGCACTACCACCCACTTTGCCGGAAAAAGGTCTGCGAGATATATATATATGAATACTTGCAAATTAATTAAAAATTTCTCGAAATTAAGTCCTTCAAAAACTAAAGCTTCTCGAGCCCTTTCAAGGGAGAGCTTTGCGTCCTCTGTTTCATTCATAAATGAGATATGCACGGCTGCAAAATAACGCTACACTAGCTACAATTGTGAACGACATGGCCAACAGTATTTCCTAGCCAGCCTCTGACAAGATGCTGCGAAAACTTTCTGCAATTATCACGCCAATCAACATCAATGCGATCTCTGTATCCGAATTCCCAAGTGGAGCTGTTTCGTGTCTTTGATAATCTCAATCACGATGACAGCTGTCACTTTGACGCCTCTGAACAGACCCTTCATCCTCTGCTAGAAGCCAAACAGAACGTTCATGGAATTCGCCCAATGATTTCCGCTAACAGATGGCGTAAATGATGGTCTGCTTTCTAATGTAATTTTTCTTTTTACTTTGACTGCCGTGAGAATTTCTGCCTTTAGCCAGCATTTCATCACAATAGGCATACTAAATAAATTTAAACCACACCTTCTGTGAAATACGTTTGTTCTAGAAATTTGGTTTGTACTCCTAGGATCAGAAAAGTTTGGGTATAGCAAGATTATTGAAAATCTGATTAGCAAACTCCAGCACAGGTGGGTCGAACAGCTGGATCCCTTACTATTTAATCAGCCCAGCATTATAGCACAGCTCTTCATCGTTCCCCGAACTAGAGATAATCCTTCTGCAATAACAAGAATTTTCCGGAGCTTCAATAGCTTATTAACTTCTTCAACACGTGTTCAAGAAGAGCTAATACAATACCTAACAAACATATTCACCTTCAATGTCGTTTGCTTCGAAGCTAAAGGAGGCCCATCATTTCATTTATGTTTCTCTACATCCTCTCAAGCATGTATAAACTACTTTCCAACGGAGTATCTGCAACATACTTGCGTTACAGAAAGTTGAGCAACATTTAGTCTCATAATTCATAACATGAATTACCTATTGCCGCTATCCGCCAAGAAAACAAAATCATGCAATATGCCGCATGTGAGCATTGCGAATAGAGAAAAATTGATGCGGATATCCCATATGCGGATGGGATATCCCGCTACACCTCACTCATAACGCTATAGTCCAGAAATTATATATTCTCTACACTGCAAAAGTCTCAGAACAACCTTTTCGTAATCTTACAGAAGGATAGACTAATTTTTTAAAGAAAAATCAGAAATCCTTCTTAATGGATGTTCATCACTAGATAGCTACAACACATTATAACGGAGGAAAGTATCATCGTTACTGCTGTTAACGATAGCCAAAGAATCGATAGTATATATATATTATTATACTATATATACTTTATAATTAAATATCTATTATATATACTTACTATCTAACTTTCTTATGAAGGTATACTATATAGTATATAATACAGGACAATACTAATTACTACGATTATATACTTATAGTATATATATATATATATATTCAATAAATAACCTGCTCTGAAGCTCCATGGTTGCGTTCAGAAATTAATTTTACTGGGCCCAATATTACTGCAATCAGGTGCTTCACTAGTTACAAGACTTCGTTAACATTTCTAAGTAAACCTTCTACCTGATTTGCTCTCTGATAGCGTCGAACAATCTACTACTACACTAACTACTACTACAAAATACTGCCTCACCTACTTATACTACTACTACATAAATAAATAATAAATCATAAGCGAAAAATTTAAGAAATATTTATTATACATATACATAATAATACACAATAATATACCATAATAAAATACCACATATAATACATCAATATAATCAATATAACTAATAATAATAATAATAATAATAATAATCAATAACAATAATCAACAACAATAATCAACAACATGTAATAATACTAATCATAGCAATAATAATAATAATTCAATAATAATAATATTAATAACTAGAAATAATAATAATATCCTTCAATACAAGAAAAACAAAAACATCATATAATCCATTTAGAATGTTAATTAAGTAATAATAATAACTAAAAATAATAATAATACTCATAATACATACATAATAATAAGCAATAACTACATAATAATATAATAAAAATAATAGGAAAAAAGAACAACAAAAATTAATAATTAACTATAATGGAAGAAAATAGTAACAATAATTCTCCAGTCTTACGTATAATAATAATAATACATATTAATAATAATAATAATATAATAAGAGTGGAGATAATAATAATAATATAATATATAATAATAATAGATTAATAAATCAATAGATTAAATAATAAAAATGATTATTATATTATTATTATATGCATTATTATTCATTATTATATTATTATTAATTATCTATTATCTTATTTACATAATAATAAATAATCAATAATAATAATAATATAATAATATATTATTATTATTATTATTATGATTCATAATAATAATTATATGAATTATAATGCAAAATTATTTAAAAGAATGAAGATAATAATAAGTTGCATAATCTTAACATATAAAGATAAAAAACTGTGATACTAATTCCTTATAAGACTATGAGTAAAACTAAAGACATCCTATAACTATCACATCTATTATTCTAAATTTAGGCTAAAAAAAACTGCATATACCTTGATATCCGTACACCCTGACTACATTCTCAGCGATATTCACCATCTCATTTATTACCCGGTTTTTCAAGACCTCAATAATTCCCAATAATTCATTAAATTCTCGGTAACGTAGAGTATTACCTTCAATAAGTCAACTATCTATGTATATGTCCTTAATACTTATTGATGTGAGGGAGAGTGTGAGAGTGTGTTATAGGCTATTTCTGTTCACATGGATAAACTAAACCAGTAAGACCTGTTTCATATAGAACTTCATTCTTTCATCATCCCTCATACTCTTTTTTGCTTCGTATCCGGATGATTGAATATCCGTGTTTCACTGATACTAGCTCCATTCACCACCAACACACACAATCAACAGCCATTACAGCACACCCAGGCACGCCACACCAACAACATGCCACACCACCGACCCACCACACACTAACACACCAACCACCACACACAAACTCACACACCACACACACATACACACACAATCTTCCCTACAACACAAACTAATTAAGCTAGAACACTACGTCAACTTACAGTATTTAAAAGCATAATATCACGATAAGTAAAGCTCCCCATGTTACTACATTTTACGCTTAATTTAATGACCTTATAAACTCATACATAATTTTCATTTCAGCTCCCGCACTACCCGGTAGTGTGCGTAGGTGACCAAAACATCCGGCTCGCCAAAGATGGAGTTGAGGCTATCTAACTCCTCCCATCGGTCAAACGACTGCTGACAAACTCACATCGTACAAATTTTCGGCCTAAATACACCAAAATGTAACCAGCACACGATAAGGTATTAATACCGACAAATGTCACTACCAAATTGTCCAATCAGCCAAATGTTCCGTCGGTCAAATGCCGGCCTGCAAAATAGTATCATTACTTTACAACAGAACTTAAATAGCATATTTCTTCAATAATTACAAACAAATAGATAGACTCACACTTATAGAAAGTCACATATACATTTGATTCAATTATAATCATATTCATAAAATATTATTGTGAATGGTTTTTATTATATTATTGCAATTTTATAATTAATTATTAAAAAAATAATCAAAATATATCAAATAATTTATATAAAATCACTTAAAAACTACTACAAATAATTATCGATTACCTGCATTATTTCTCACATTTTAATTATTTCAACTGGACAATTTATATTAATTACTTCTTAATAAAAAAAAATTTATTCATTTTTCAATCAAATTTTATTTAATTCATATATTTTATTATATTCCCGTTCAACTTATTAACAATTTTTATATATCTATTTAAATTTTGCTTAAAAAAAAAACTACTTTTTTAACTTTGTGAACAAATCAAACACTCAAACAATACTTCTAGAAAATAAAGTGGAGGCCCTTATTATGACATTTTCCATATTTTAGATCATTCAATTAAAGTTATTTTCTATATTAATATATATAATAATATATTCAAATCATAAATATAATATTAATATAATATATCATATATATATATAATATATACTATATATAATATAATATATTATATACTAATATATTATATACTATAGTATATATTATATATTATAGTACTATATATATAACTAAATATTCTATATATATATATTCTTACTACTATATAATATATAAAATATATACTAATATATCATATATATATATATTATATATAATACTATATATATATATTATATATATCTATAATATAATATAACTATAATATAATATTATAAGTAATCCTTCTTATTCTATAATCTACTCTAACACATGTATCTTAAAAAAGTATTTTATTACCCTTCTTCCTTATCTCTACTCTCCATTTATAATAAAATACTTATTAAAATACACTTTTAAATATTATAGAATACAATTAGTCATTAAATACTTTTTCTAAAAGATTCATATCAGAATATTATTCATATATAAATCAGTACGTTATAAGCAAGCTAGCAAATTAGCAACGCAACCAAATACAAATGCATACAAATTCCACACTGCTTAATTACTACGTATCGACTGCACGACCTTTCTCTCTAAGGCTCAGATAACCGACTCTCTTACCTAATAATTCCCATCAAATTAGCGCGATCCTCCTTAATACATGAATAATCTTAATGGGGCGTTAATTGCAGTAGTACCGATTGATACCTATTGGGTGTTATAACAAACTTTATCACCGTTATGACCTCACACAGACTATTCTATATTGATATCGTCTTTGCGACCCGCTTAACACTTCATCTAATAATAATCTCTTTAATAGCAGAGGTTTTTCAACCTTAATGATTAAACATTTTAAACATTATTTACTTATTCGTTTATATATATATTTTTACGAACGTGGCCGCCAACCGCATAAACTAACTTACATTAATTCTTATGACATTATTACATTAATAATGAATATTTGAAGTAAACGTTTTTAAGCTAAATATTTACTAAACGACATCAGAAACTAAAATTCTGAAAGATATATATAATATCAATAAATTATATATATACCACCGTATATACATTATCAATTATAATGTTTACTAGTTTATGTCATTCATTAATAATATATATTATTATTAATACTGTTACTTAAATCTACTAGTATATATATATATAAAATATATATTATACCTAAAGTAAAATTATTTATTTACAACATATTAATTAAATATCACTTCGATATATATATAAATTTAATAGTATTAAATACAAGTAAAAATGTCTATATATTTATAAAAATATTAAAATATTTTAACAAAAGGAAATATATAATATTTTGCTTACATAAGTAACATAAATATACGTGAATAATATTAATTAAATAACCTTACTAAATGAGATATACGTAAAAGTATTATATTTCGGCTTATACTGTATAACTATTATGAGTAAAAAACACGACAAAGAAAAGAATTTGACTACTTATGATTGAAAATACCACTTTGCACCAATATCAGTATTATATTCTTTCATTTACAAGTATGTAAAACCTCATCCTGAGATATTTGAAGGATCTGTTGGACCGGTATGAATACTACTAAAGCGAATTCCGACTATATACGTAATTTATAATTATATTAGAGGTGAGTCAATTAGATTAATTACCACATATATTATTATTTTATGTGTTAAAATATATAAATTAATATGACTCATATCTTGCTTAATATGTAATTTAAAATAGATACATTATATATTACTAATAATAACAACTACATTATATTTCATTATTATTGCAAAGTAGTATTTATAAAAAGCATCAACTAATATAGTAGTAATGTATAATCTAATATATATTGGTAATATATTAAATAGTATCTATATAAATTATAGTAGTGCATCTCTAAGTAAAAATATTATTACATTATAGTTCATTACCATTATAATTTTAAATTTTAACTATACACTAAACAAATATTATTTAACCGAAATCTTGCGCTTGTATTAGTTGTTCGTTGACCACAATTATTTTAAGTATTAGCTATTGATGGTTCTGCAGTTGGGTCTTTAATATATAACGGTGTCTATTATATTATCTGACTGGATACTATTTTTTGAACCTAAATTTTATTATCAGAATAATAGATCACCATCCTATTTACTAATATGTGATTTCATGATGAATCAGTGTAAAACCACAATATCTAGAAAAGGTAGGAATCGAATCACTCCCATAAATAATACAATATACTATTATATATTATAATATATATATACTAAATTATATAATAGCATATATATAAATATATATATATTATAACATAGGTATATATATATAAATTATACTATATGATATATTATTATATAATATATTAAATAAATATACTATATCTAATATATATATCATAAATAATATTACTAATATTTAATAGTATAACTTACTATAAATATCTCTCATACTATATATATAATAGTATATATATAATTATATACTACCTATATATATATATATATACTATACTATATATATATACAATAATAACTAATATAAATATTAGTATAAATATAATACTATAATCATAATTATATTATGAAATATATAATAATATAACTAATTATAATATAACATATATCTACTATACATATATATTAATATACTATATATATAAATAATACTATATAATATTTATATATATATACCAGTATTATATATATAAAGATAATTATATATAAAATTTATATACCATTATATATATATACTATATAAAATATATAAATATAATATATATACTTAAATATTAATATATACTAATTATATTTATATATTATAATATATAATCATATTTTCTATCATATTATATATTTATAAATAATATATATATTCAATATATATTAATATTACTATATATATATTGATATATATTAACTTATACATATATATATATTATACTACTATAATTACATTATATATTAAGTATATATATTATATATCATCATATTATATAGTATATTATAATACCATATTATATATATATTATATATAGTTAATATTATTAAAATATTTATATGCGAGAAACAACCTAAAATTGAGAGATAACCATATAATATTATTTACCTATATTATTATGTAGGACTAAAAGTATATAAATTAGGTTCATATATTAGAAATATATATATATATAATAATTAAAATACAAGCTGGTACACATTTCCTATTGTCATATAAATACTTACCTCACTAACGTGTAGTCAAATGAAGTATCTCTTATTCCTAAAATAATATATAATGCTACATTATATTTATTATACTATATTACATTAATGGAGAACCGGTTTATAGACTCTATAAAAGTTATATATGATTGATATATAATTATATTTAATAAACTGAGAGTATTTACTCGAAGATTATTATAGAGATTATCTAGAATTATACTCAGTGCGAATTCAACCCAAACTCTATCAAAACCGATTAAAAGCCTGCTACTATATACATACTATGTATCACGTATCATTAATTCCCATAAATCATCGCAATTATCGTCTATTTATATTATATTTATAAACCACGCTTGTACACGCTCATATAAATCACAGTATCCTATAGGTACTAAATATGTTTAAATGAAACTAAGACATCACCTAATTACGTTCTAATCTTATCTAATACATTTAAGTTTACAAAACTTTTCATATATATACATTATAAATATATATATTGTTTGAATTAGGCCTAGTAAATTCCCAGAGTCTTTTATTTTAATATTTAAGACTATTTCAAACTTTACTATTCAATAAAGGGCTGTTTATGCTTTATTAATTACCTTTCTTAATCCCTGATGATCTCTCAGGAGTCTAATACTTAATACCTAATTTTATATATTACTATAATATTAATATTATTATATACCTAAAAATACTATATATATATTATATTATCTTATTTAATATATCATAAAATATTAAATATTATATAATATCATCACTATAACCTATATATATTATATTAACTATATATATATTATATACCAATAAATATATCATATAATTAAATACTAGATATATACTATATATAAGTATATTATTATAATAGATACATATATTACATAATTTTATTTATACAATAACATTTGATTAACAATTATATATACTATATATACTATATATATATATACACACACACATATATATAATATATACTATAATAACTATAACCTATAATAAATCAGTTTTTTCTGACTACATCGCATATATATATATATATATTTAATACTATATAATATATTATACTATATATATAAAATCTATATATCAATACTAATAATATTAATTATATTAACGTAATTATATAATATATATATATATATATATACTACTATAATATATATATAATATTATAAATATATATATAATATATATATATATA
>JABUQX010029451.1:20000-22687 GCA_015478945.1 Trachelipus rathkii | reverse complement strand
GAGGTTGTGGGTATGATGGAGGAGAGGACACTGGATGTTCTTGGTGTCTTCGAGACGAGGATGAAGGGTGAGGGGAGGAGGAGAATACATGATGATTACCAACTGATATACAAAGGGAGAGATGAGGAGAGAAAGTATGGGGTGGCATTGTTCCTGACCCCGGATTTGGCAGACAGAGTGGAGGACATAGTCTTTAAAAATGAAAAAATAATTGCAATAGCACTGAAGCTGAAAAGAAGACTTGTGGGCATAATACAGGTCTATGCACCACACCAAGGAAGACCACAGGAAGAAAAGAATGTTTTTTATGAACAGTTGCAAAATGTGTATGACGGAATGAATACTGAAGTGAAAATTGTTATGGGGGACTTGAATGCGCACATAGGAAGGGAGAGAATAGGTACCGAGATAGCAATGGGGGCGTTTGGAATAGGAGAAAGAAACGCGGAGGGGGAGAGGTTGTTGGATTTTGCGGTAAGCAATAGGTTGGCAGTGATGAATACATACTTTGCGCATAGGGACTCGCATAAATGGACCTGGTACAAGTGGAATAGTATTGTTGAGGATTACACTGATAAGTCAATGATTGACCTTATACTAATTAACAACAGGAAGGTGATAAGAGATGTGAAAAGTATACCATCAGTGTCATTTGATTCGGACCATCGTTTGGTGGTAGGGATATTAAATCTAAAAACCCCGTTACCAGCGAAGATGGTAACGAGAGAGCGGATAGCAGTGGAGAGATTAAAGGAGGATGAAGTGAAAAGGGTTTTTGTAGAAAGAGTCTGTGATATTATACCAGAGGAAGAAGAGAATGTTGTAGATGTAGAAGGAGAGTGGGAGTATTTTAAAGAAAAAATGATAACATGTGCGAGAGGTACGCTGGGGGTAAAAAGAACGGGTTCCAGAAAGAAAAAGACTGCGTGGTGGACAGATGAAGTTGCACGTGCAGTAAAGGAGAAAAATAAAAAGTTTAGAGCGTGGATGAAAAGAAGATCCCCTGAGACAAGAGCAGAATATGTGGTAAATAGAAATGAGGCTGAGACCATAAAAAGGAGAGCGATGGAGAAAGCGTGGGAGAGGATCAGTGAACAACTGAGACCGGATATGGGTGGAACTAAGAAATTAATATATATAACATGGCAAAAAACCTACGAGGACAGGAGTCGACTGTTGCACACTCAGTAAAGGATAAGGCGGGTAGGCTGAGAGTGGACCCTGATGAGATCAGCGACAGGTGGGGAGAGTACTTTTCAGAGTTATATAATCAGGAGGAAGGAGAAGAGAACCTTCCGGAATGCAGAGAGGAACAGCTCCGAATAAGCGTGGATGAGGGTGCGATAACAATGAAAGAGTTGGAGATGGCAATAGGGAATATGAAAAATGGGAAGAGTCCAGGATGGGATGGGCTGCCGGTGGAGGCAATGCGATGTGAGGAGGTCATGCGATGGATGTTGAAGATGTTTAATGATTTCTGGAGAGTGGAGAGAGTACCTGCGGAGTGGGGCAGGGCGATAGTATGCCCGGTGTTCAAAAAGGGAGATAGGGGCGACTGTTCCAATTATAGAGGCATATCGTTGCTCCCGCAAGCCATGAAGTTATATGAAAGGATATTGGAGAAAAGGCTCAGGACGGGAGTCAAAGACAAGCTGAATGAAGCGCAGCATGGATTCAGGCCCGGACGAGGAACAGCGGATCTGATATTTTCTCTGAAGATGATGATAGAGAAGAGCTGGGAGTGGGATAAGGAAATGTATATGGCTTTTGTGGATTTAGAGAAGGCATTTGATAGTGTACCTAGGGTAAAACTTTGGGAGACACTCGAGGATCGTTACTATCAGATAGAAAGCAAGTTGATTAGGTGATAATGGGACTTTTACACAGTAAGTGAAAGTTGTCGTTAGGACAACGATGGATAGGACAAGTGTTTGGAGTGAAGACAGGGGTTTAGACAGGGGAGGAGTGTTGTCACCATTGTTGTTCATCCTGTATATGGACAAGTGTATGCGAGAGATTGGGGTGGAGGAGGAGGAGATTGTTGTAATGGCATATGCGGACGATATTGCTCTAGTTGCAAGAGACAGGGAGACGTTACAGAGAGTACTGATTAGATGGGAAGAGGTGCTGCGACGGAGGGGATTGAGGATGAATATGAGAAAGACTGAAGTGATGAAGATAGCTAGGGAAGGAGAGAACTTAAACATAGAGATCGGTGGGGAAAGAATAAAAGATGCGAGGAACTTTAAGTATTTGGGAGTTACGGTAAACAACAGTGGAATGATGGAGGGTGAAATAGAGGAAAGAATAATGAACTACTCTAGAGGAGTTGGTCAGTTGTATCCCTTGCTGAGAAACAGACATGTGACGAGACAGGTTAAAACACTTATTTATACCACGATTCTGAGACCGGTACTTTTGTTTGGGTCGGAGTCGTGGACACTTACAACCAGAACAAGGAGTAAGATCGTGGCGGCGGAGATGAGGGTGTTGAGGTTGATAGTGGGGGTGACCAGAAGAGAGAGAAGAAGGAATACTGAGATAAGAGAGGAGTTGGGGGTCGAGGCGGTGGAGGATCTGATCGAGAGACAACAACTGAGATGGTATGAACACATCAGAAGGATGGATGAAGAGAGATACCCGGCTAGATTTTATGCATGGCAGCCTGCAGGTAGAAGACCGGCGGG
>JABUQX010029451.1:0-2500 GCA_015478945.1 Trachelipus rathkii | reverse complement strand
ACACTTTCACTTACTGTGTAAAGTCCCCTTATCACTCTAATCAACTTGCTTTCTATCTGATAGTAACGATCTTCGAGTGTCTCCCAAAGTTTTACCCTAGGTACACTATCAAATGCCTTCTCTAAATCCACAAAAGCCATATACATTCCTTATCCCACTCCCAGCTCTTCTCTATCATCATCTTCAGAGAAAATATCAGATCCGCTGTTCCTCGTCCGGGGCTGAATCAATACTGCGCTTCATTCGGCTTGTCTTCGACTCCCGTCCTGAGCCTTTTCTCCAATATCCTTACATATAAAGCCTTTTCTCCAATATCCTTTCATATAACTTCATGGCTTGCGGGAGCAACGATATGCCTCTATAATTGGAACAGTCGCCCCTATCTCCCTTTTTGAACACCGGGCATACTATCGCCCTGCCCCACTCCGCAGGTACTCTCTCCACTCTCCAGAAATCATTAAACATCTTCAACATCCATCGCATGACCTCCTTACATCGCATTGCCTCCACCGGCAGCCCATCCCATCCTGGACTCTTCCCATTTTTCATATTCCCTATTGCCATCTCCAACTCTTTCATTGTTATCGCACCCTCATCCACGCTTATTCGGAGCTGTTCCTCTCTGCATTCCGGAAGGTTCTCTTCTCCTTCCTCCTGATTATATAACTCTGAAAAGTACTCTCCCCACCTATCACTGATCTCATCAGGGTCCACTCTCAGCCTACCCTCCTTATCCTTTACTGAGTGTGCAACAGTCGACTCCTGTCCTCATAGGTTTTTTGCCATGTTATATATATATTAATTTCTTAGTTCCACCCATATCCTGTCTCGGTTGTTCACCGATCCTCTCCCTCGCTTGCTCCATCGCTCTCCTTTTTATGGTCCCAGCCTCATTTCTATTTACCACATATTCTGCTCTTGTCTCAGGGGATCTTCTTTTCATTTACGCTCTAAGCTTTTTATTTTTCTCCTTTACTGCAAGTGCAACTTCATCTGTCCACCAAGCAGTCTTTTTCTTTCTGGAACCCGTTCTTTTTAGCCCCAGCGTATCTCTCGCACATGTTATCATTTTTTCTTTAAAATACTCCCACTTTCCTTCTACATCTAAAACATTCTCTTTTTCCTCTGGTATAATATCACAGACTCTTTCTACAAAAACCCTTTTCACTTCATCCTCCTTTAATCTCTCCACTGCTATCCGCTCTCTCGTTACCATCTTCGCTGGTAACGGGGTTTTTAGATTTAATATCCCTACCACCAAACGATGGTCCGAATCAAATGACACTGATGGTATACTTTTCACATCTCTTATCACCTTCCTGTTGTTAATTAGTATAAGGTCAATCATTGACTTATCAGTGTAATCCTCAACAATACTATTCCACTTGTACCAGGTCCATTTATGCGAGTCCCTATGCGCAAAGTATGTATTCGATCACTGCAACGCTTATTGCTTTCGTAAAATTCCAAACAACCTCTCCCCCTCGCGTTTCTTTTCTCCGTATTCAAACGCCCCCAATTGCTTATCAAGGTACCTATTCTTCTCCGTTCCTATGGGCGTAATTCAAGGTCCCCCATGAAATTTTCACTTCAGTATTCATTCCGTCATACACATTTTGCAACTGTTCATAAAAAACATTCTTTTCTTCTTGTGGTTTTCCTTGGTGTGGTGCATAGACCTGTATTCATGCCCACAAGCTCTTCTTTTCAGCTTCAGTGCCTATTGCAATTATTTTTCATTTTTTAAAGGACTATGTCCTCCACTCTGTTCTGCATCCAAATTCCGGGGTCAGGAAACAATCCCACCCCATACTTTCTATCACATCTTCTCCCGTCTGATATCAGTTGGTAACTCATTATGTATTATCCCTCCTCCCCTCAACCCTTCAATCCTCGTTCTCGAAGAACCACCAAGAACATCCAGTGTCCTCTCCTCCATATACCCACACCTTCCTCTCTCGCTCCTTTCCTCCATTTGTACTAGCATAAATATTCTATACGGAACTTATCCCTTGTGTAGTCGAGTTCGTAGTCCATTTTCATGCCTTGTCAACAACCGAAAAGATCCATCCTGGTTCCGAGGCATCACAAGCGCGTCTTGAGCCACAACAATCCACCGCCGGCTGGCTAGGCCTGTCACGGCTTCTTTTTCTGGACTGGTATTTAGTCTCCTCCCGGACATGTATAGCCCCCCAATTGGGTTACAGAGCTCTCTCCACAGGTCTCCAGGCACCTGTCCGGTCAAATTAAGCCACAGCACCACTACAAGGTAACCAGCCCATTATCATGGTAGATGAGCTCCATGATCCGCCGTGGATATATTAAAATATTATATATTACTATAATATATATATATTATATATATATATATATATAATATATATATATAATATATATATATATATATATATATTATATATATATATATATAACTGTATATATATATACTGGTATATATATTAAATATTAATATATATATATATATATATATTCTTCTCTC
>JABUQX010029450.1:0-14619 GCA_015478945.1 Trachelipus rathkii | reverse complement strand
AACTGTCTCTGTGTCTGAGGTTGAAAATAAGGTGATGGTCTATGTTGAGACCAATTAGGGGAATACTCACGAGGGTAAGTATGAGAATCGTTACGAAGATAATTATGGGAATAATCACGAGGATAATTATGGGAATAGTTACGAGGATAGTCAGAGTAACCGTAAGCTCGATTAGGGATCGGCGAATACGAATATGTATTTTCATTTGGGTATTTGTTACCATATGTCCCATAACTTTTAGAATAAAAAGTTTGAGAATTACGCATTGGGAATTCTTGTAGGAGATTATTTTGATAATAATCTTGATCGAACCTATCTGAAGTATACACATTCGAATACATGTTCGTATTGCGAATAGATTGAGAAGGTAACGGAGCAAAACCAGGAGGAACTGAACCGTAAGTATAAGAATTATTTATGTGGTCATTCGACATAATGAAAGACAAAGAAACCAAAACCGAGATGAATAAGTTGTGAACAGAGTCACAAGTTATGAATTTAACGCAACCCGACACAAGAACAAAGTCCCTGTTCGGGCGCCAATTCAATTTTAATTATGTGACGGTGAGTGAAGCAAAGGTTCACTCACGCGATTGGAATTTGGTTTCTGAAGTCGTCAATAATTATTAAAATACCGAACTATCTATATATACTTAGCTGCTATAATAAAAAAATGACAAACCAAACAAAATATTGTACCTTAAAGATTTATAAGGAAAATCCGGGTACCAGGAAGTTTCAGGAGTGTGGCCGGATATCGTCGTCTGGAATATAAGCTCTTGATACCTCGGCCCAGAGTTACGTGTCTCTGGAACCTTCTTCCTGTGCAGGGGTTGCGCTTCAGAGGTGTGGGGAATGTGATAATGTAGTAACACACCAAGACAGCAAGTTTATAAGGAGGGTTGAATAATAGAGGGAAAAATAGCACACAATTACGTTGTAACACAAGGCGAATCAAACTCAAGAAAAAGAATTGTTTTATTCAATTATTATGTACAATTTAGAGCACTAAACAGGATTTACATTTATGTACAAGTAATTAAGCAATGACGATGATATAATACATGAATGTCTAGATTAAGACCATTCATGTGATAAAGGGGATTATTGAAATGAATATGATGTAAGGTCCACAAAGGAATGGCCAAGTTTAAAACCATTCACAGAGTGGAAGACTTAAAACTAAGAGGAACAACTAAAAAGTTGACGTAATTAGTCATCCAAGGAGTAAATAATGAAATGAAAAGAAGTATGTACTTTCGTTACAAATAAGTAGATACTTATTGAAGAAAAGAAAGAACAACAACAAAACGAGGTTTCCAATAGGAACTTTCACCATAAATTAAACTGTAAAGAATGCAACTTTCAACCAAGGAATAGGGTCGTCCAAAAATTAAAAGATGACTACAGCGTTTACGCGATCGTTATATAGATGATTACAATAAGGGATACAATGGCAAGGTCGTTAATACAATGAGCAACAACTTATCTTAATTATGGGGAACTGATACAAGTGTTGGGAAATCACAAACACAAGGGCAATAGAATGTTCAAATATATTTAAGCTTCAGTATTTATATGAATACGATTAAGACCATTTCTGGATGAGTATAAATGGATATTACTGAGCCCAAGATTTGAAATGGATAGTTCTGAACCCAAGGTTTGAATGTGCCCAAGGATGGAATGTGTTGAACTCCAATTCAAATGAAACCAAGGATAAAAACCTAAAATGGAAAATCGATTGTAATGTCAACTTTGCTTTATGTTCATTATTTTTCATATAACTTTTCATTATGGCGCTACTTACCCCAATTGGGGTTTTGATGTTTATTAAGTTGTTACTTGTAAAGCGACGATGAAGAAGTATCCGAAGAAAACTGTAAAATGAATATTTAGGGGATTGAATATTATAGTAAGCATGCCTTACTCTATATGCTCATGTAATGAATCAAGATTAAGAAGCAAAGCAAAAAGCACTTAAGATTAAAAAATGTTTAGGACTAACCTTATAAATCCGAAGATTAGAATTATATGTTTATTTGAAATTAAGATTAACTAAGATTATTTTTAAATTAAAGAGAACTTGTCTCATGATATAACTGAAAAACAACAAGGTCATATAATAATTTGTATAATGGAGGTAGAAAGTTATTTAAAATAGTTATTTAAATTTAAGAGTCAGAGTTGGAACTTGCAAATTAAGTCAGAGTTGGAATTCGTTTAAATAAAAGAGTTAATTTGCTACTGTGTTAGGAGCAAATGTAGACACTTACAATATAGTATATATAATATATTTATATTATATATTATATATTATATATATTATATATATATATATTATATATAATATATAATATTATATATATAAAACTATGAAATTATGGGAAGATATCAGAACGGAGGCAAGATGTGTGAGTTTTGATTGGATTTTGGAAGTTGTGTAATAAAGCTTATGTAGGGTATGTTTCTGAAAGGGTTGAGGAGAGCAGTAATAGTTCCCTTTTATAAGGGTAAATGAGATAAGGGGAACTGTAGGAGAATTAGTATAGGGAATTTAGTTTATTGAGTGTTGTAGGGAAGATATTATGCCTGGTATTTTAATTGAAAGAGTGCGTCAAGTGACTGAAGGACTGATTGGTGAAGAACAAGGTGCGTTTAGGAGTAGTAGAGGATATGTGGATCAAATATTTACATTGAACAAATGACTGAGAAAATGAGGGAGAAGATGAATAAATTGTATTTATGTTTTGCAACAGGCGTATGATAGGATTAATAGGGAGCTCTATGGCAGGTGTTAGGTAATATAATGGTGTTGGTGGAGGCTTCTGATGGAATCCAAAGTAATGTATAACGATAGTGAACGCGTGTGTGAGAATAAATGGTGTCAAAAGTGATTGGTTTCATATTAATAGCGGGGTGAGGCAGGGATGTGTGGTTATTCAATTTGTATATGGATGGGGTTAAGAAAGAATTAGAGATGGGGGGTGCCAGGAAATGGTGTTAGAATGATGGGGAATCAGAGTGAGTGGAGGTGCCCTATTTATATGCCGGATGATTTGGTCTTGTTGTGTTGTGAGAACTGAGAGAGTTTGAGAGGATTGGTAGAGAGATTTAGCAGGGTGTGTAAAAGGAGGGGTTTGAAAGTAAATGTAGATAAGAGTAAGGTTATGGTTGTGAGTTAAGACATTCCTCGGTGTGAAGTTATGTTAGATGGTGAGCAGCTGGAACAAGTGTCTGAGTTTTAAATATTTAGGATATATGTTGGGATGAAAATGAACGGATGACGCAGAGTGTAGTAGGAAAGTTTTGAATGGCAGGAAGGTGGCTGGTGCAATTAAATCGTTGATGGATGTAAAGGGACTAAGTCTTGAGTGCGCTAGGGTCTTACATGAGGGTAATATGTTTACTGTGTTAATGTAGTACGTGAGACTTTGTCGGGAATAGCGGTATTGGATCTAATGTTATGCGTCGATGTACAAATCTTAAGGGGCGTGGGCTAGGTGTGAAAAGAATTGATAAAATGATAATTGAATGTATTAGAGAGTTAATGTGGTGTGAAGAAAGCGGGTAAATAAGAGAAAATGAAGTACTGAGAGGGTTTGGTCATGTGGAAAGGATGGACAATAGGTCGGTTTGGTTAAGCTAATGTATATTGGTGAGTGTGTTGGAATCGACCGGCTGGGAGACTAAAAAGTGAATTGAGGTCAGTAAATCGATATCTGGAGAAGAGAAATGTGAGTTTTGGCAGAGGCGGAGAATAAAGGTGCATAATAGGAGTGAATTTCGGGGTTTTGTGATGGGTACCTGGTTCTGGCCCACTGGCAGGGGATGAACCTAAAGACTGGAACGATATACCATAGTGAGGGTCCGTGAAGCCTTAGGGTGAATTTTTCTGACTGCGCGAGTTCTCACTTATTGGTAAAGGGGGGGTAAACTGGGCTTCTTTTTCGACTTTTGTGTCATTTCTTTTCTACTGTCTCTTTCCCGATGGTATGTCAGCACCTGATCCCAGTCTTGGGGGAAAAAAGGATGATATATATATATATATATATATATATATATATAGTGTGTATCATATATATATATATATCATATATTATACTATATATATTATATATTATATATATATTAGTATATGATTGGGCATGCTCATGAAGTCGCAAATTCTTGTAAAATTATCTATATATATTATATATTTATATATTATATATATATATATATATATATAATATATATAATATATTATATATATATATATTATATATATATATATATATTATAGATAATATATATATATATAATATATATATATACTATTATGATATATATATATATATATATATAATATATATATATCTATATATATTTATAAATTTAATATATAATATATAATATATATATATATATATATAACCTCTCACTCTCATATTAACAAACATATTTATTCTTTTTAAAACAAGGAATGGAAGATAGTCTTGCGGTACTTTGAAAAGCGATCCTTCTTTGGTCTTCTTTTTCTTTTTGTTTTACAGTTGTTTGTACATTCATTTTGTTTTTTCCTCTCAAACTTTTTCAACAAGGTATTTCATATATATATTAAATATATATATATATATATATATATATAATATTTATATATATATTATATATATATTTTTAATAAAATATTTTTATATATATATATATATATATATAATATATATATATATATATATATATAAATATATATAATATTAATATATATATATATATATTATATATTTATATTATTATATTATTATATAGTGAAATCAATTACTTTAGTTCGTTAGTAAGCAATTATATATAATATACTATAAATAATATATGTTCTTCTTCTAGTCTGCTTATTCGTATGAAAAGCTATAATTTTTAATATATCATATTACCTCATATTGACTATTACTTAAATTAGCTGAAAATGGAGCCCATTGATCAATATTCAAAACTGAGGATCTTAATTTAGTCTATAAAATCTTTCATCTTATTATTGTTTCTTGCGATGCCAACGAGTGGAAGTGTTGGTGCTTTCCTATTATTATTATTATTATTATTTTATTATTATTATTATTATTATTATTATTATTATTATTATTATTATTATTATTATTATTATTATTATTATTATTAGCAAACAGCGGTGCAACTGCCGTGGGAACTATTTGGATGTTTTCATACCTTCCCAACATCTATTTAAGGCCAAGGTTCCATAGCCTTTCTACAAATCTGAAGATTGGAATGTGCGTTTATTTCAACACTGCCATGAGTTTGGGCTGCTTTTTGGCTTCAATGTTTGAAGGAACAGGTTCGGGACTTCAATGGAATCTCCTGTCATCTGGTGTGTCTCCTGATTCTCCTTTTAGTATGGCCGATGTTCTGTGCATGATGATCTTCGATATAGTTTTGTATGGGGGTACGAATACATTTATTTATTTTTATAGTTGAAGATGTTTAATGTTAACGGAATTAATTGAATTTCTTTTACATGGTCAAAAGGTAGTTTTTTTTTTTTATGTCATTTATTTTAAGAAAGTTAAGTGATATTATTTATCTAGAGAGTACAATTTTTGTTCACTTTATTTAAAAATACCTTTCATTTTCATATATATTTCTTAAGTATTAACAGAATGCACACACACATACACACTCTACTTGTCTTTGCAATTAAACTTTCAGATAAGAGCTTAAACCATCAATTAATAGTTTCAAAATGAAATATGGCTAAAGTTATTATTTTTATTAAAATGTATATCATATTTATAATATAAACTTACATGAGGAATAATTATTAATTTTCACTAGAATAGCATAACTATTAATTCCACTAGTTCATAAGCCTAACCACAGGGCCGCACATTGAGCCCCACCCGCCCCAAAGGCAGCCTAACCACACGCACCCGCTGGTGCGTTCCCGCCGCGCTCCCCGCCCGACCCGCGTAACCCGCCCGCCGCGTGCCGCCCCAGGCGCCCCAATATTCACCTTCCCCGCCCGCGTACATCCTGCGCCCTCAAGGCGCAATATTCCGCGCGAATTATATTTAGAACACGTCTATACACACACACACACACACGCCCGCATACACACACGCACACACCATACTACACCTACACACATACATTCTACCACTTAATTCGCAACCGTTCACACCCATTTAAGTCAGTAAGTAACCTAATTAAAAAACATTTTTATTATTATTATACTAGTGTTATTTTACTTATCCCTATTTTATTATTTTAGAACACCAACATCACTAAACACAAACGCCACATCATACACACACACCAGCACAGCATCACACACACACTCACACATCAATGAAGAATCATAGAATATAATTTATTATAAACATTTTTGATTTTATTTTTATTTATTATACTTACACCCTTTCCCTTCATGACTCTTGATTGTTATTATTTAGAACACACGTATGCATCGCCCCACCTCACACAACAACACACACACTACACAACACACTTAACATCAACACTACTCTTACACACAACACATACACACACCTTCACAGCATTTACGCCACCCACCACTCGATATTTTATCCTGCTCAACTTTGATGTCATTCAGCCTTATTGATGCCTTCAACTTTTGATTGCGTCTCATTTTGTACCTTCAACTTCTGATGCCTCAGCTTTTCGATGCCTCAACTTTCTGATGACCTTCAGCAACTTTGATGCAACAACTTTGATGCCTCAACTTTAATAAACTTAGCTTTGATACCTCAGCTTAGTTGGTTCATCTTGATGATCTCATCTTTTGATGGGCATCATTTCTTGATACCGCCTCTTTAATATTGATGAATCAGCTTTTATTTAACAGTTAAACACTTAATACCTATTATACACTTACACTTACACTTATACACACATACACTATATCTTTTCTTTATTCACACATCGCCACATACACCATTAGACACTACGTCACACATAGTGACACTTTACTACTATTTACACTATAACACACACACCCACTATATTCTCTTATCTCACACATACCAACCATTCACACATATGAGACTTACGTTTCAACCATAACACTACACTCACCCGCAACACAATATATATTTATATAATATGATATTATATATATATATTATATATATATTATATAATCAGTAGATATAATAATATATATATATATATAATAGTAAATTTAACTCTTATCAATAATATATATATATATATCTTCATTCGCGCGGGAATATTGCGCCTGCGTGCGCCCGCGGCGGGCGGGAGTTCGGGAAATTATGCGCCTGCGGCGCACGCGGCGTGTGGGCGGGCGGGAAGGGTACCGGCGGCTGCGGTGTGGACTCGGCGGACTCACACCAGCGGCGGTTGCGGGGTTGCTTGCTCTTGCCGGAGGTGCGTGCTCATTGTTGAGCCCTGTGGTTAGCTTATGAACTAGGAAGATTCTTATCTTTATTCTAGTGAAATAATAATTATTCCTTGTTGTAAGTAATTTATATTAAATATATATACACTTAGTAAAAAATAATATAAACCACTTTTAATACAAATCAAGTATCTTAGACTTGTGCACCGCTTAACAGCTAACATGACTATGACTTTTAAAATGAGTTGGGTCTAAAAGATAATAAACACACACCTGCTCAAATACAAGTGTTTAAAGAACAAAATTAATTTTCAAAAGACGATAAAATAATTCTCGACCAATCCATACGAGGTTCATATAGATGATAAGAGAATTTCGTTACTTAATTTGTGACTAAGAAAACAGATTCCTTTTTGTTGTTGATTAATTTTTTCTTACCGAATCCAGCGCAACATTTTCAGTTTGAAATATATTTATAAAAATAAATAATAACAATATGTCTCGTGTCTATACGGGAATTATAATCCTTTTTTTGACCTCTGTCATTAGGATCTAAATTAGCCCGTCTACACAAAGGCTTATCCTAAAATCCTAAATTTAATCCTAACGTAGTTATTGCACCCCACATTACAGGAAATAAAGTTCAGTTGAAATATATTACCTGCGATTAGGCTTAATATCCGCCCCGGGAACAAAAAGTATTATCGACAACACATTTTACAGAGAGAGTTCAGTTTCGTATCTGTAAAGAGTGCGGGTTGTTGTGTTTCTCGTGAGTTATGGATTGTCAATGTACATAGATAAAATATTAATAATGAAAAAACGCTGAATTTATTGGGTGTAAAAAGAACTTTTTGAAATTTTTTAGGTTAACATTGCGTGAATGAATAATATAAAATGTAAGTTGTAAATAATTTTATTTTTAAATTAAGAACTTAATATAAATATTGTAATTAAAATACATTTATGTTAGCAGAGAAGAATCATCATTTGTTCTTTTATACTTGTTACACGGCTAAAGATGATTTCAAGAAGGAAAGTCAATAGAACAAAACATGGCATAGCTTGGTGTAGAGGTATGCTAGGGATGACCCTAACTGATATACTGATTTATTGTTTTAAATAGGTTTTTTTTACGTTTTTGTTTTTAAAAAAAAATTATATGTTTTTTTAATAAAATTTCTCAAATAAAATTTAGTAAAAGTTATTTTAAACTTGATAGTTAGTTTAAAAATTTTATAAACAAAAATATATATAATAATAACAGTAATTGGATAATAAATTCTTTGTTCATATGGTATGATATTTGATTTCAAATTCTTTATAGCATATTATTTTGTAACTTTCGAAATATATGCTAGTATTGATTGATGTCTATGAAATAATCCGTCAGGGATTTCAAGAGGTGCATTAAAACTCAAAAATGTTTTAGTGCACGTCAGAATCAAGTTTCATCAAACTGAGAGTGTGTGTGTGTGTCTTGTGTGTGCAAGTTAATCTGTGTTGTGTGTAAAGAATATCCAATCGTGTGTGCTGAAGTGTAGTAAATCTTCGTGTCAAGTAAAGAATCGTTGTGAAGGTATAAGTGAATCTGGTTATGTGTGACTTGTGTGTTGTGTGGTTTCTGTTGTGTATGTGTTAGGTGCTTTCTAAATAATAAATACAATAGGCTCATGAAGTAAATAACACTAAGCTTTATAATAATAAAATAAAATAATATAATAAATAAAATAGATTATGAATTAATTAAAAAAATATAAATTAAAACTAATGAATAAAAATAAAATAAAAATATATTAAATTATAAATAAATATAAATGAAATAACAGAAATCTAATATTGAACGCTAATTTTTTTAAAAAATATACTATATATGTATATGTATTAAAACAGCTAAAACATAAAGTTTAAAAGCACATTAAAGCAGAAAAGTTAAAAACAGTAAAGTTCGCTAGAAAGTTGAAAGCAGTAAACGAGCAGAAAGCTTGAATAGCATAAAGCAGTAAAACAAAAGCAACTAATCCCCTAGTGTTAGGTAACACCTCTATGATTTATGATTTACTCTTTAAGAATTAATGTTATTGAGTTAAAGCATGCTTAAAGCAGTTGATAATAGCAGTTAAAGCAAAAGTTTCGAAAGCAGTAGAAGCAGTAAAACAAGAAGCATACTAATCCCTATGTTTTGTTGTAAAGGAGTGTAACGACCTTCTATTGATTTACTTGATTTTACTGCCTTATAAGGTATGTAATGTTATATTCAATATATATGAGAGTTTAAAGCAATGTTGGTATAACAGAGAGTTAAAACAGTATAAGCAAATAGTTAAAGCAGCATTAAAGTAGTGTGAGTTAAAGCAGTAAAAGACATGGAGTTTAGAAGCAGTAAAGCAGACAAAGTAAGTAAAGCAGTAAAAGCATGCAGGTTAAATGCAGTTGAAAACCAAGTAATATACAAAAGCCCACTTTACTGAATCCCTTCACTGGTTTAGGTAATATAACACCTTACTTGATTTATTTTTACTGACATTTACTGTCTTTAAGTGTTTTTCTCGCTGCTCAAATGACTCAATCACCGAACGTATAACAATTGCGATAGATCGATACATATCAAATCCCTAATCCAACATAAAGATTTCTACATGCACTATCTAGACAGAAATAACTAATAATCTATTCCATTAAGAGGCGTCTTACCTATCTATGACATACCGTGTTGTGTAAAGTATTATTGTTTTTAATAAAAGTTCGTACAATTGCAGTAAAAATAAAATGATTATATATATCAGCTACTTTTCTTTTTTCTTCTTCATCATTACAATTTAAACATATTTATAAATTAAAAAGTCATTAAGTAATAAATATAAAAGTGTTGCGTGCACTCAGTGTAAGTGTATTCGAGCTGTGTTATCACCGGCGTGTTGATGATGATACAGCTGTATATGGTTAGCACACGTGTCTATGGAGAGTGTAAGATGCTTATAAGTGTCTATCATTACATGTGTATAAGTGTTCATAGTGATAGTTATGTGTTATAGAGCTGTTAGAAAACAAATACCAACTCATGAAGTAGAAGTATCCTAGCACAGACTTGTTACAACTATAACACCATCCAATCCTCATACCTATAAATATATATCATAGGTTGTTACTCAATTTGAAATTTTTGAAAGATGTGTTAAAAAAAGGCATTGAAAAACAAGATACGCACTCAGACTCCCCGCACTATTGTACAGCACTAAGTTGGCAACTATGTGGCACACCTGCACACACTTGCACTCATTAGGCACTCATTGGCACTCCACTGCACTCACCTATGCACACTCAACCAGGACTCATTCTCATATTACTCATAGAATAATCATAAAATATGAACACTAATAGAGACACATACTATACCTTCTTACACAGGTTGATTTTGAAATTAATAATAAACAAAAAATAGATAAACCCCATTTTTGTTTTTTTTCACCCAATAAAAGCACATTTTTCTCCAAGTTTTGTTTTTTAAAGGCGTTTTTCGGGGTTATCCCCAAAAAATTAAAATGAAAAACCACATATTTTGGTATTTTTTTTTTTTTTTTTCTGCGCCACGATCAGGACTCAGTTGAAGTGTGTGTTGCGTGTGTGTTGTGTGTATGTAGTGTGTAAGCTTAAATGTTTACATATGAAACGCGTGCTGAGTGTGATAAGTTTACTAATCACTTGTAGTGATAAGCTAATACTGTGTGAAGTAGAGAGTAAGTAATATACTGTTTGCGAGTCTAAGTAAAATCTGCTGTGAGTGCTAAGTAAATTAGTGTGTATAAGTTAACAATCTGTTGCAAGTAAAATATACACTCATGAGAGATGAACGTGCTCAAGTAAATCTACCGTATGTCGAGTACAAAAATATACATAGTAACAATACACATGCTTAAGCTTTATAACTCTGCCAGTGAGGCTAAGTAAAATCTGTTCTAGTAGTAAATCTGTGTGTGAGTAAAGTAAAATCTGTGTTGAGTAAGTAAATCTTTGGATAATATAATGATCTTGTAGACTTTCTAAATCGATGCATTGTGAGTGTAAGTAAATTCACTTTGTGTATAAGTAAATCGTTTGTGTGTGACGTACTATTGATTTGGATATATCTTTTTCATATTCTGATTTACAATATTGTCGATGTGCATAGTGTCTTATCATAAGTTGTCATAGTGTGTATTGAAACTTGTCCATAAACAAATCCATGGAAACTCATTCATAAAGTTTCCATAGTTATTAGAACCTATGCAAACTCATAAGCACTATATAACCATACATTATATATATATTATTAAATATATATAATATATATATATATACTATATATATACTAATATTTAATATATATATATATATATATATATAATATATATATAATACTATATATATATTATATATTATTAGTAATAGTATAATTTGCTCAAATTAGAAACAATTTGATCGCCACGAGGTTACTCTCCTCTCCTCCTCTCCTCTTCTCTCTCTCTCTTCATTATATATATATATATATATATATATATATATATATATATATATTAATATATATATATATATATATATATATATATATATATATATATTATCATTATAATACTATTTATTTAACCTCAGTATAATAAAACGATCATAAACCTATGCTTACAAAGTCAAATTTATGCCGATTTACATGAGCAATGTTTGCTTGTTTAGTGGCGTGTGACTGAGAGTAAAAATCACCTGAGACTTCTCTTAACTAATTATTATAAATTTATTTTCATATTATTATTATTATTATTATAAATTACTTTTAAAAATTATGGAATAAATGTACTCCATATATTTATTTACCATTTTAATTATTTTTTTTACTTATTTAACACTAGTCATTATTTATTATCTACATTATATCTATATATATATATTTATTACCCTATATATATATTATATATTATTTCTTATATATTTTATACATATATAATATATATATATCATATATATATTATATAACTATATATAATTTATACTAATATTGTCGATAGCTTCAAAGGTAACTGGATACAACACAAATTGTAAATAGTTTTTATTAAACAACAAAATAATGATATAATCTTTAATTCTATAATAGTTAATGTTATATCTAATCAATATAAAATATTTTTATTTTTATCCCCAATCTTATTCTATTTATTTTTATAATATTTCTTGTTATAATTTAATTAGACACTGTTTAAATATATTAACAACTACCATGTCCACGTCTAAACTAAGACGTAATACTTCATAGTATTTACAGAACGCACTATGAGAATCTTTTTGAAAAAAAACCTATATAGACAGTTTCTATATATAGGTAAGAGTTTTTTCTCTATAAGTTCTAGGAGAGGTATCCCAAGATAGCAATTTGCCCTAACGTGATGTAGGTAAGCAACCATAAGATGCTAGGCATAATAAAAAGAACTTATAAAAGTTTAGTCACAGGCGCCACTCTTTAGTAGATTAACATCGTTTAGTATTTTTAAATCATTTTTTATAAATACCCCGACATTCCATTTGTTACATAATGCCACGAATCAAGAAACCCCTCATTTTGTTATTATACCTTATATTTCAATATATATATCGATAATTTATATTAATTATTATATATTATATATTATATATATATTATTACCTTATTATTTTATATATATATATAATATCATAGATAATACGTATTTATATATAGTATATTTATTATTAATAGTATAATAGATTTCTTATTATATATATATATGTATATTAGATATATAAGGGATAAGTTTAATAAATTTCGAAATGTTTTCCTATTTTCGTAAAAATGGAGGCTAGTGCAGGTGCTAGCCGATAGGTAGTTTTAAGATGGGTTTGAGCTGCCACTTTCGCGTCAGCTGCCGCTCGGAACGCGGGAAAAGATTGCCGCAGTCGGGCGCATGCGACGGTCGCGAGTGAGAAAACGCGAACTCGGAGCTAGCGCAAAGGTTGAGGCAGGAAACGTCTAGGCGGAACACACCCGAGCAAATAAAAGGTACAAAAGAAACGCACCTGCGGGGTCTTGGATAGGAATCAAAAGGTTTTAAGACACCACAAAAAACAATGCCCCTTAAATAGCATTATCAAAATATTTTACCGTGGGATTCAAAATTTGACCCAATGGCCGGAAAAACTTAATTTAGGCGGGGGTAACAATAGGGGGTCCAGACAATATACGACTTATACGGATGGATAGGCTTCGCCTCCATCTGGTCTGTCCTACCCTTTCTTTGAAAAGCTGTTGTGCAAAAAATAACAAGTGAGTGTATGCCCGAAAAAAATTAGGTTGCCACATTAAAAATTTAGTTGTTGCGCGAGAAATTTAGTGTTGCCAAAAAAATTATGTTTTTTAGGTTCTCAAAAGTATTTAGTGTAGGGCCTTAAAAAATATTTAGGGGTGCAGCTTCTTCAAAAAATTAATGGTTCTCATAAAAAAATTAGTTGGGGTTCTCATAACAATATTTAGGGTTCTCAAAAAAAATTAGGGGCCAAAAAATACCGCTGGACCAAAATAAATATGAACCATTGAAAAATGACTAAATCAGAGAGAGTTTGGATTAAGGCAACTATCCTGTTTCTTTTTAGATTATCTAATTTTATCTCGAAAAAAAGGCCAAGCGCCAAATAGTTTAAACGCCAAAAAAAGGTCAAGGGTCAGGGAAAAATTCGAGCTCAAGAAGGTCGCCGGTCAGACGAATAAGGTTAAAAAGAGGGGTAAAATCACCCGTTTTTGCGTTGCGTTTGACCATTCGTTTTCCAATATGGCCTGGCCTATCCAACAATAACTACTATACCTTTATATAATTATAATTATTAATATAATCGATTCTTCATCACACTTAAAAAATACACTTTATCGTCAAATCAGATTCCTTATATTTTATTATATTTTATACTTATGACTATATAATAGTATAAATAATTAAAAGTAACATCTCTTCCATATATTATATCAATTGGATACAGTTTTTTTAGTCGTTCATTGAAAGTATCCACTAAAATAACTTATAATAAGCTTAAGTTAGATATAGTTATCAGTTATTCATAAATATATTATATTATTATTTATATATAATAATGTATTATATATATTATGAATTAAGCTATGTTTATTTATATTATATAATTATAGTATATTAATATTTATATTAGCTTTTCATTAAATATTTTATTATTGGATACTTTAAATTTTAATTGCTAGATGC
>JABUQX010029449.1:0-35687 GCA_015478945.1 Trachelipus rathkii | reverse complement strand
ATAGGACTTATCTGCTCAGGTCATGTTTTGGATCAAAAGAGTAAGCCTTTTACATCCCGAGTGACTCGAAGAACTTTTGCTGAACAAGGTACGTTTGTAATTGGTAGACAGGAATGTGGTGGATCCAATCTTTTCATTAAACAATGCATTGGGAAAGAGGGAGGAGAAAATAATTGTATTTAGGTTTTATGGATTTGCAACAGGCGTATGATAGGGAAATAAATTTTAAATTCCGTATAAATAGGGAAGTTCTATGACATGTGTTAGTGATATATGATGTTGGTTGTAAGCTTCTGAATGGTCAAAAGTATGTATGACGATAGTGAAGCGTGTGAAAGAATAAAATAGAGTCAAAAGTGATTGGTTTAAATATTAAATAGCAGAGTGAGGCAAGGGATGTGTTTAACGCTCTCCTTGTTACTTCAATTGTATAACTGCGAATAAGTTATGAAAAGATTAGAGGTAGGGATGGCAGGGGATGGTGGTTAGAATGATGAAGAATGGAAGAGAGTGGAGGGTTCCCTACCTATTATATGCGGATGATTTGGTTTTGTGTGGAGAATCTGAAGAGAGTTTGAGAGGATTGGTAGAGGGATTTGGTAGGGTGTGTAAAAGGAGAGGTTTGAAAGTAAGGTTAGATAAGAGTAAGGTTATGGTTGTGAGCTCGAGGACAGTATTCCGTGTGAAATCTTAGGGGTTAGATTGTGTGTAATCGCTGGGCGAGGAAAGAGTTGTACTAGAGTTGGTCTAATGGAGTATTACAGAGAATTAAAAATGTATCGGATAATGAATAAGGCGTTGACACGCATTGCAGATTGCAGTATATAAAAGTTATTGATGAATAATCAGTGAAGGTGACTATTAGTATCAATTAAATTCTGTTGGCGGATGTAAAGGGGACTAAGTCTTGAATCGCTGGGTAGCCTTACATGAAGGGTTAATGTTGGTATACCTGTTAAATCAGTTAATATGGTAATGAGAACTATGGTTCATGGAATAAGAGGTATTGTATTCTATAGTAACATATGTCTATTCAGATGATCATGTATTAAGGGGTCGTAGTTAGGTGTGGTAAGAAGAATTAATAAAATGAGGATTGAAACGTAAATTTATAGAAGGTTTGTGTGGTGTGGAAGAATGGGGGTGAAGTAGAGAGAATATAATGAAAAGTACGGTTGAGATTGAGTTTTGAAGTCATGTGGTCAAAGGAAATGGAGATAGTCTAGGGGTTTGAGTTAAACGATGTATTAAGATAGGTGAGTATTGAGTGGTGATAATCGACGCGCTGGAGACCCTGATAAGAAAATAGTGAATTGCATCAGTAAATATGGAATTACCTGGAGGAGAAGAATGTGAGTTTGTGCAGATGCGAGTAAGAAAGGATGTACATAATAGGACATGTAAATGGACGGGGTTTTGTGGGGGGGGGATGGTGTTATATCTGACCTGGTGGACTGACCTAGGGATGACACCCTATATAAATACCTATAACATTGATACGAGATACATATGAGGGTTCCCGTTCAGTCAGGTCCCGTGAAGCTCTTAGGGTGGTTTTTTTTTCTGACCTCGACGAGTTTTAACCCAATCGATCCTTGGGATTCTCATCTCTTCTCCTCCTTTCTGCTTTTCTTTTTCAACTTGCAATGCTTCTGCCAACAGCTTTTGATGATCTCTAACTGGATTATAACGAAGCTTAACCTACTATATATTGTATATATATATATTCACTTAATTTCATTATATATATATAATATATACTAGTATATATATAATATACCCAGTACTTGGGGAGTAAGAAGGTGGGTGGTTTGATGATGATGATGAATGATATGATATATATTTTATATATATGTATATATGAAATATATCTATATATATATACTATATATATTATATATATATAGTCTATATAGATGTGGTTTTTATGTACATAAAAAGATTCCATCCAACATTTTACATTATATATATATATATATATATATATTATTATTCATATCGTTTTCTTCAAAAAGTCTTGTATCTTGATACACAATGTTACTTGTACTTGTTTTCTATGATAACAAATTTTAAGAAGTAACTTGTACTTGTACCTTGAACAACTTCTAAAAGTACTTGTAACTTGTACTTGTACTTGAACAAAATGTACTTGAACCCAAGCCTGATATATATATATATATATATATATATATTATATATATATATATATATATAGTATATATACTCTTTTCTAAATGTAAAAAAATATATATATTACTATATATATTATATATTATATATATATATACTCACTATATATATATACTCATATTCTGTACTCCTGAAGGTAGGAAAATATTGAGCTACTATTGAAGTGGGAGGATCAAGATATGACATGGGATAGACTTTTAGAATGTGTCATGGATCATAGTATAGGAAAATGGCGAAGGAAGATAGAGTCCAGCTGGGGACAATCAATAAAGATGTGGTGAACAGATTACGGGGTATGGTGACGTCAGAATTTGAAGGTGGGGGAGGATCCCGTGACGTAGTGGCCGTAAGTGATATTGGTGTTACCATTAAGGAGAACCCCAGTTCTCCACGTTGTGTCATAAGCTCTTTTAAGTTCAAAAAAAAAAAAAAACACCAGAAACCATCCCAGTTGAGAAGGCCTCATGAATCCATGGTTTAGTCTTAACAAGGGGTCGACCGATGTTTGCAGAGGCCAAATTGGAAGTTTGAAAAAGTCTGTCAACTCTCTAGAACAAGGGAGAAGGCACCCTGCAACCATTTTCTCCATTAATTTGCGCAAGTATGACAGGTCAGCGAAATTGGTCTTTGGTTTTCCGCCAACTTCGGATCTTTCCCAGGTTTGGGGGATAGGGATTGCAAAAACTCTAGTTCAAACGATGGAAAAGAGGATTCGATCCAGATCCTGTTATACAGATCCAGCAAGAACATTGAGGCAGAAGGGTGAATGTGACGGAGCATTATATACGAGATGGTGTCTTTCCAATTTGCCAGTGCAGTTTGATACTCTAAATGTAAAAAGACGACTATAGATATTATCTTCCCATTTCGCTGTTGAAAATTAAAGTACAGTATTAATTCTTAATTTTTGAAAGACATAGCGGGACGATCTCGAGCAACTAGCAAATCTATAGCTTAATCATCAGCAGTTGCTGAATGAGACTGAACTGTGGGTGGAGAGCTGTTAGAGCGGCGAGATATTTTCTATATAACTTTCCACATTGAAGAAAGGGCGGGTGTGGAGTGGACAGTCGAATTATAAATATGAAAGTATTGTTTGCGTTTGTTGATTGATTCGAGGAGATCTCGCGGCAGCCACCTTAAAATTTTTTTTTTGGGGTAATGCGGGTCCGTTTATATTACCTGTAGCGATTTTCTTCTCCAGGTTAGCTTGGGACCACCAAAGGGTTGCTAAAGTTTTACCAGCAGAGGACCGGGGATACAAATCTCTGCTATTGTGATAACTTGCTGGAAGAATTAAAGGTCGCGTCAAAGTCGGAAACCGCTCATTGAAGGTAGAAAGTGGAATAGCTGTGGCCTGATAAAAAGGGGCCCACAAAGCTCAATCATAGAATCACCGGGAATGAGGTTCTAACATTGAGATTGATGCGAGCTCGCTTAATGCAATGGGGTATTGATAGCTGCCGTGCAAGTAATCGAAGCGGGACCATGTAAAGCGATCCATTAGAGAACGGGAGCAAAAGGAGATATCTATACAGGTGGAGGAGAGTGTGTGTCTAAACGTTCAAAGGTAAGGAATCCAGTGTCAAGGCATCTCAGAGAAAAGGGGGCTAAGGGTTCGACAAGAATCTTAGTCTCCCACTAAGAGGGTGGATGAATTTTGAAATCTCCTCACCTGACAACAGAATTAGAGGGTGAGTTGCTGGGAAAGGTCGACTAAGTCGGCTCTAGTGAACTATCTACTAGGAGCCAAGTAGATCGAACAGACAATAAAATCGGTGGAGATGTATTTGTGTTGCAACTCTGAAGTTTAGTTCGAAGAGGGACTGAATAATAGAGGATAGACTTATGAATGAGAATTCCAGCGCCTCCCTTATCCTTGTCACCTCGTTCTATAGATGTTAGCAACTTGTGTTCCGACGGTTGTAAGAAGACGCGATGACATTGTTGAAGTTTCTGCAAACATATACGGCGAGCGCCAAAAGTAAGTGTACTGATGTTCTAATTAAATGTCTAGAAGACGTACCATATAATAAAACTATCCACTTCGGAGCATACCCCCTGCGACGTTATACAGTTACTCCGTCAGTTCTTCTATTGATCGTAGCAGTATTGAAAGTCATTATCAGTGAGGGTGTGAAGTTTGGGGGTCACAGCCCTCTGTATGTTTTCTACTGTCCCTTTACTTACTACTACTATCTTATCCAACTTATCTGAATTTTAACTTCGGGACAGAGAAAGAAATCATTAACTGGGAGCCCATCTACCATAAATCTGGATAGTACGGAGACACATATGGAAGTGTGGGACTTATAGCTTTCTTTCTGTCAGAAAATCTTCTACATTGTGTAGCACTACTACCGTCCAACTCGTTGGGACTGTGTGCGTTTTGATATACACTCCGTGAAAGACATCCAAATCCCATACTTACTGCAACTGTTCCGCCTATCAGAACCTCGATTCTCGACCCGTACTGTGAAGTCTGTATCTAAAAATTCCACTGTAGTACGACGGATATTAAAGTATCATTCCCTGTTCAGATAACTATAAATAGTTTTTGTAGGTTATTATATACTGTGAAACATACACGAATAAAACTACGTATTTATATAAACACACTATTGATATACTGCTCATTATACTATATATAATATATGCTAGCCTATAGGCTATTCAGGCGAACGAGGAGAATTTTTCGTGTGCCACTCCTTATATACATTTCTCCGTTATTTTGTCTCATGAGATTATGTTACTTACTATCTATAAGAAATAACACCACTATGTTCATCATCTCATCTAAGCACACTTATTGTTCAATAGTACAAAATTTGGACTATCACAATCTGAAGCGTATATTACCAGTTACTATACATCACTGTGTCTATACATCAATATCGTAATCGGTTTCTTATTATTTTGAGATTCATGCTAAGTGTTTTGTGAGCATCATCAAGCTTTGACGCCTAATATCTTTACGTATGTGCATGGAGTGAGGTTGCTAGAACCTCCTTGCACCGAGGTTTTAACTCAAATGACCCGTTTATACTCTATACTTAGCAATATACAACCACCGTAAACACTATTACTACTATATATATATAACTATTATATACTCCCTACCTCTAACGATCAAGCAGATCTCATTATGCTCGATGTGCACAATACATCACAGATACCAAAATATACCACTTGTTCTCTTAAGATGCTGTATACGTATTATTGGTATACTCATATAGCTCTAGAAGATATCGATTTCGTTATACTCTTCGGCATCTACAATGATTCGTATGTTGTGATCCGATAGCCATACATTGTAGGAGTAGCTTATAGGAATTAGTCACTATAACTATATTCAATTGTAACTCTCTCATTTATGGGTTAGTGTAATGTGGAGATCCATAGCTAACAGACGCTATTGGTCTTTTCTAACGAGCAGTCAAGTAGAAACTTATGCTGTGCCGAGCATGTTGTCTCAGATTGCTCCTTGAGGGAAAGGGATGTTTCTTTGAATAGGGGCGCGCGATATAGTGTGGTTGGTATAGTGCCTAGCGCTACCTAGTGATCAATCTTAACGCTTGTGAGATGCCATCATAATGAATCACGGGGTCCACGCATCTGCTCCACGTCGTCTTAATCTAGTTGTTGGGTGTTGCAGTTACTGACGAGCACTCATCTACCTGCTACTCACTTGTTACAAGTTCTGGAGTACGACTCTAAGAACCTGAATCTTCTATAACTGCGTGAGTAACAGTTTTGACGCCGCGTTGTAGGCGCAGGTTAACATATGAGAATTAGCATATTTTCGCCTATAGCACGTAATAACAACAACTAGTCCGTAAATAGTGGAGAGTGGCACGGTTGCAGTCTTATCAATGTAACAATAGAGATTTGCGATCGTTAATAACTTTAGAGATCTAAGTATGAGCTGTATGTTAGGCCACGCGATCATATATGGACCAGTGCTTAATATATATGATCATACGCACTAGGGTGTGTATGCTCACGAGAGAGTATATTGGTAGTTGGATCCAGACTATATTAGGATCATCCTATTAGGATTGGTAGTTTCGCGTAGAAGTGACAGGTTCGAGGGCTGCGGAGAGTCAATATGGATATATAATTCCTGATGTGAGAGTTTTAGGGTGGTTATCAGGTACTCGAGCAATATTAAGTGGGTGGAATTTTGGAATGATATTTGTGGGACCCCAGGACAGGTGATCTGCGATGGAATTCGGGTGTAAGGAAACGGAGGACGGGAATGTCGTAGTTTCTATCTGTGGGGATACCTATTATGGGAAGTTTCTCTGTACTCTCAGGGGCTTCGGCGAGGAGATGATGACGGTGTTGTGTCCGATCTTAAAACAATATTTATTCGCGTTCGCTCTAGCTGCCTGATCGTCCTTATTGTTAGGCTTTACTTCCGGGTGGGCGATTTCGGGCACAGTGGATATTCAGTTCGATTCGTGTAAGGAAGCGAGAGTGTGGTGTGCTGTTTTTGGAGATAATAGAGATCTATTATACTTGTTTACAAATTATTCTTTCGAGAGAGTGTTCATACCTATGTATTCGTATAGTTGTTACTATGGTATAAGGTGATTTTTATTTTATTTGTAGGGTAGGCCAGTTCTAATGCACTTTGATTATATAACGGAGATCATTGCATTGTTATGTAGTGGGATGTCACGCCAGATTTATTCATGGAGATCATCTATAGGTATATAATGTATCTAGAGTGCGGAATTGAGAGCATGGTTAATTAATAGTGGGTGTATATTAAGATTATCTAAGAGGTGATTTGGGTCCACAGAACTAGAGTCTAACGTTCAGTGTGCTATAGAGTTGGTATATATATACAATCATATATTTGACACGTATAGATCATTAGTATAGACTGTAGTATAGGCGCCAGTTACCTCTTAGCTGTTGATATATTTTGTATGTATAATGTCTTGATATGAGAATTTTATGTAGCGTAATGGTTTGATGAGAACATAGCTTAATCGGGTTTAATAAGGTTTGTTGAGAAGTTTGCGAAAAAGTCATGTATGTGTGACATTGATGGTGGGGTCATAGAGTTAATAAAGTGAATATAAAGAGAGAGATCAGGAAGTGATTGGCATTCACTACGGGGGAATTTTACATCATGAGGAGATACACGGTTTTTAGTCGTAGTGTCGTGTGAGGGATGAATGTTGTTACCCTTAGTCAATTAGAAGACAGATCTGTCTCTAGGCTCTTGCGAATGACATAGGACAACTTTTAATTTATTTATACTCAGTGCTTATCAGATATGCGCGATCTCATGTGATATTTAATATATTTGTTACGGACATCGGGAGACTTCCTGTATGCTTTTTCTCTCTCCGGGTGAAGTAGGATATTCTACTTCTCTCGCTATGCGGCAGCTAGTCTGACTTGTCATCAACTGATTATCGGGTTGCCTACATGGATTGTTTACTCTTTAGTATATCCACTCTCATGTTTTTCCACTCTTGTTATGATCTTATACGTCAGAATAATTTGGCTTACCAAACTTACTGAGTTGGGAGAGTACGTTGCCAGTGAGACTCAACGGATTTTGCTGACTTACTAAAACTTGCTCTAATTAGAGCAGATAGTTCGAGCCAACTCGCGCGCGACACCATCATCAATACTCTATTGCTTTATGATCTGAATACAACGTGACTATATATGCTACTATAGGAGATGCACATCAGCACGTGGGGGGTAGTTATGGTGGCTCTTAAAAAGCCAGGTGTTTATGCCTTTCAAGAATGGCTATTTTTCGTGCGGAGTAATGGGTACACTAACCAACGCACGCCCAGGGGGTTGTGTTCGTTGTTTTTCGAGAAAGTTTTAGGAGGGTACATTTTTATGTATAAATTTAAGGCCCAGGATTTTATGGTTGTTTTTTTGCAAAAGGATGTTTTCTTATCTCAGAGGATTTTTTTATAGTTTTCTTTTTTATGGTTGTTTCGGTTATTATTGGCAGACTCCTAGACTGTCGTATGAAACTTCATGGGTTTTTATAGACTCATCTGAGTAGACTTAGTTCTTTATATATACTCTGGATGATAAATTATAAAGCACATTTTAGGGTATAGGTCGGAGGGTGGTATAGTGTTATTGCTATTAGTTACTATTTTGAACTATTTCTACTTTATTACAGTTAAATAACTTAATATTTATTATATTATTTACTTATTATAAGACTATATACCATTAGTGTTACTGGCACATTAAATATTTATTATATATTACTATACTATTGCCTATAACTAATTTACTCTTATTGAGTCATTGTATATTGATTATAGCAGATATAGTATCTACCTTCTTTTCTTGTAAAATAATAGCTTCATGACTGTACTCGTAACGAGTGCACGTTGATTCGCTTTTTTTGCTATGTTTCTACACCCATATTATAATTTATAAATACCTAGTTATGCGACAAAGAGAATTGAAATTTTTTTCTTAAAATATTAGCAAATGTATATCTGGCAATTAGTTCCGGAGATAGTTTGACTGCCTACTATGAAGTCAAGATGTATATAGGAATCGTAATGTGAGGATGTCTTGGAGTAGACATTCTTTATTGTGGCCAACCTTCTGGCCTGTGCCGCGAGCGATTTAATTGGGTATGTTTAATTGGAGAGATTAAGCTTGTATAATACATTTATAATATCATCCTATTAGATAACCAGTGTTCTTTGTGAGAATGTTCTTCTTGTGTGAGGCTTGAAAATTGTACTATTTTTTGGGCTTGTTAATTGACATACCGAGGTCTGAGGTATTCGTTTATGTGCAGTATGATGATCTTATATTATATATGTTCTTAATCGAGGTATGACTTTTATGTTAGATTACTATTAGGATTATTTGAATTGTATTGAGAGAAGTCATCGGTTTAAATTTTAACTAGATGCTGTTATTTATTTCTAGTTCTATTATAGTTTAGGTTTGCCATATATTTGGTAGCTTTTTTGCATTTTATGAGTAGAGACTCTTGGTCTTGAAACTTCATATCTTTAGCTGTTATGGTTGTATATTACTATTTAATGGGCTTCATATGTTATATTTCATAGTTTATCTATCTATCTATTTACTAGCTATTATATATAAATATATATATATTTCAGGTTGGTATGCTAGGTGATAATTTTAGATTACTTATATAGCTTATTTTACTTTCTGTCTTTATAATTCCGGGATTCTGAGATTTATCCATGTCCAGCAAGATGAACGCCTTAATCCTTTGTTGATGGGAGTTTATGATTCATATCCAATTGACTACATAGTGGGCGCGCTTGTGGATGGCAATTACGCAGTTCTATGTTAACTGTTTGCTCTTTTGTTATTCCTTTTTGTTTGATGCACTTTATTTAGAGTGAGATCATTATTAAGATTCCTTTCGTCGCTTTTCATAAATTGAGTGTGGAAAATTCATAGTAGTAGTTGAACTCAAACAACAATCTCTTAAAAGTATAAAAACTAAACTGTTTCGTTTTATCAAGTCTCCTGGTCTCGCTAGTTCACTTCATGTTCTGCCTCTATGTGGAGATGGGGTTCAGGGTTGTGCTCCGTCTGTCATTTTGTGTCCTCATATTTCTGGTCTATCAGCTAGTAAAAAGGGCTTGGTGGTAACCCATAAGAGGCAGCAACGCTTGTCAAATAGAGTGAAAGTAAATTTTCTCTATATAAATTGAATGCATGATTCTCTAAATGATACCACACACCAAACTCATAATTCTGTTTCAGTTATCGATTAAACTCATGACATGGAACGGTAAGGCCTTGACAGAGAGGGAGAGTTTAATAGGAAATTATGTATTATGGGTTTTAAATGTGGCCTATAGATAACTTTTCTAATCATAATAAAATCATTGTTTTGCTTTATGGTTTTTTCTTTAGGAGAGGTTTTTTTTTTCGAAAAATACCCTGAATTGGGTTTTGGCGAGGGTTTTTTTTTTTGCGTTCGGTTCGGAACAATGGGGCGAAATTTTTATTGGGGAAACACACGATGGAAATCAAAATAACAATTCTCTCTGGCTCAAGAGAGGGCATTCTGCATATTCTTGCTCGATCGTTTTGAAGATGTCCATCCGAATTCGTTCTGGCTCGGTCTTATTGAAAGGCCGTTCTTCTTCGGACTCTGTGGTTGCGTTTTTTTATTTGGTGTCGCGATTCTATCTGGTCTATGAGTCTAGTAGAAACCCAGGCTGGTGGTACATAAAGGCCAGCATGCTTGCCTCAAAATGGAGATTTAATTTCTTAATAATATGATGGGGTTGATTTCCTCAAACTTGAATTTTATTATCTCTTTATAGATACTAATATAAGTTTGTTAGGAATTAAAATTATTTCTGTGTGAATGTAGAGTTATAATTCTAAGGAAAAAGTGTATGTATGGTTTTTAATTTTCGCAAATTTAACTCTTTAATATAACAGGAAAAACATCTTTCGTTTATGTGTGCTAATAATTTTTTTTTTTGAAAACCCAAATTTGGTTTTTATCAGGGGGTTTTTTCAATGGTGGTGTTTTTTCCTTCGTGTAAACACACCCTCTATTTTGGGGACCATATGGCCCTGTATTGTCCCTAATCGTTTGCGATACCTCTGGTTAGGAGAACTTTCTGTTCGATTATATTGATATTAGATCGGTTTAGGTGTGGAGAGTGGTAGTAGACCGTTTTGGTCGAAAACAAATCCCCATGCAAAATATCTCTTATAGTGTCATCCTTCTTCGCTATCTATATTAGATTACGGATATGGATGGGATCCTTAGGTAATTTTGTTCCTTGCTCTCTTGTGTATGTTGGCGGTTTTTTTTTTCTTTTGTTGTAGTCTGATATGAAGGTATGGATAAGTGGGAAAATTCTAAGGAAGATTAAACTTTACAAATCAATTCTTGATTATATGTCAATAAAAGTACTGTAATAGGTCTGTACGAAGGCCTTGGGTTTTATTAGTTGTTTTGTTTTATTTTTAATCATATATATTATATATAATTTTTTATATATATATATATATATATTATTTTATTATATAATATATTATTATATTATATATAATTATATTATATAATAATTATATATTTTATATATATTATATCTATATATTTATATATATATATTATTTTATAGTTTTATATTATAGTGGTATGGTGAGTTATTTTATTTATGTTGTTAGTTAATGTTGTTTTATTGTTATTCTTTATAGGACGTCTTTGAGGTGTTTCTTTTTTAAGGTAAGAGATTCTGCAATTCTTTTTCTTAATATATATATATTATTTAGTATTAGTTCGTTATATAGTACATATCGGATATTAGTTCGTTTTATTGTTGTATTTTCTATTTATATATTTTCTATATATTATTTCTATATATATATATTAATTATTATTATTATTAACTATATATAATATTATATTTATATATATATATATATTATATATATATTTATTATATATTATTTATATTTATTTTATATATAGTATTATATTTATTAATTATATATATTTTATATTATTTATTATTTATATTATTATATATTATATATTAATATATTTATATATTTATATCTATTATATATCCTTTATCTATATTTCTCTATAGAAGGAATTTTGAACTGCGATGGAGGCCGAGAGTTCTAAGATTGGGTTTTGATTGTTCAATATATGTTTGGTTTGTGTATGTTTTAAGAGACCTAACAATATAACATTCATATGTTGTATATTGAAACATGGATTTAAAAGGAATTATAATAATAAAAAATTAGGTAGTTTTAGTTTATAATATCGTACCTTTTAAACGATATTCTCTACGTCTTTGGGCAGCGCCGATTACCACGCGACGTCGGGGGAGAGGTTCTGACACGTACAAATTGATGCTCTTACCCGAAATCACTCAAGGATAAATGCAGTGGGGCTATGCATCTGCAATAGTTGATCATGTAGGCTTCAGGGTGGTCGATATAATTTACTGCAATCTTCGATCATATAGGTTTAGGTTGAGTTTTACTGTATCGTGGATCCATATAGGTTATGTTTTGCGGCTTACTTCCTTCTAAGTTCAGGTAATGATATGTTTTGTTAATTGTTAGGTATCCACAAAATCTATATATGAAAACTAAACAATAAGGAACGTATTTTACTCAAAAAGATTATACTTTACCCTACCTAAAAATCTTTTCCACTCGGTAAGCAGTAAAAAGCCTTTTCTTTCTTGGCAAATCAACGTTTTGACTACTTTTAAATCAAATAATTTTTAATAGTTTTCATATTTTCGTACCTTTCTCGTGTCACATCTTCATTAATTCTAGTATCATATAACCCTATAACATATAGAAAAAAGTTTTAAATTTTTTTTTTATCTGCACCATGAACCATATATATATATGATATATATATTATATATATTATATATATATATATATATATTATAATATAGTATCTATATAATATACTATATATATATATATATATATATATATTCTAATATATAATATATATTAAATATATAATATATAATATATATATTATATATACTATAATTATATACTATATATTATATATCTATATATATATATTATATATATATAGTATATATTATATATATATATATAATTATATATATATATATATATATATAATATACTATATATACTAATATATATATATATATATATATAATATACTATATATATACTTATATATATAATATATATATATATTAACTATTATATTCATATTATCTATATATATATATATACTATATTATATATATACTATAATTATATATATATTCATATATATATATATATATTAATCTATATATAAATATTTACTTTTCTATATATCTATATTATATATTACTATATCTATATATATATATATATATTATATATACTATATATATATATTATATTATATTATATATATATACTATATATAATATAATTAATATATATATATATATATATATATATATATATATATATATTACTATATATATTTATATATATATATATATACTATATATAATATAATATATATATATATATAATATTATACTCTATATATATATATATATATATATATATATATATAATCTATTACTTTCATATCTACTATATATATATATTATCTGATATATATAGTATATACTATATTATAATATTATATATATTATTATTATTATTATTTTTACAGCACTTATTCCCGCAAAAAGACGGGGTAAGATGTAAGTGCAGGACCATCTTAACCTTATATAAATTAATTTACCTTCATCCTTCATATCGCCCTGCACCCACTCTCATCTCCACTTCCATTCTAATCTCTTCGCAAATATCTATCACATATGTAATATTCTATATAATAATACTATATATATATAATAATCTATATAATAATATTATTATATATATATATTACTATATATTTAATATAATTACTTAATATAATTATATATATATAATAGTAACTAGTATATATATAAAAGTATCAACAACTAATACCCAGCTCGTAGCAGACCCACTTTACTCCATATCACTTCTTTTGGCAGATATAATTCTTCTTCCCGCCACCCTCAATTAATTTGGGTAAAAGCTTAATCTTTCTTAGGAATTTTCCCCACTTAATCCACCTTCTATCAGAATCACAACATCCAGCAAAAAATTCTATAACAGGGATCCCCATCCATATACTATCATCCTTTCTAATTAAGATACGGAAAGAGGGGCATCCTTAGAATTTTTGCTGGATGCTTTTTTCGACCAAACACGCTCTACTTCCTACTCCACTCTCACTAACCGATCTAATACAAATCATCCTTACTGGGTTTTAACCAAACTATTGGCACGATTGGGGACAACTGGGTGGTCCCCAATGGGTTTTTTCAATAAACGCAAACAATATAACTTATAAATTCCCAATATAGACAACAAAATACTTACTAATAACAAACCTGGAAAAACACCAAATTTGGGTTTTTCAAAAAAAAAAAAATTATAGAAAAAAAATAAGAAAAAAAGTTTTTATGTTAGGATTCCGATTTTAATTGTGGATCACGTGACCAGCGAACAGCTGATTTCTCATTAAATGTAAATTGTTATTCACTAGCAAATTACCTATATCAACTATTGAAATTTTTTGGTGTTTCATTTTGGAATCACCTTAATTTATTAAGATCATATCATTTGTTTTAATATTATTTGACAAAGCTTGCTTGGGCCTTTTGTACATCCCAAGCAGTGTTCTTCTTAAGCTTAGACCAGATATGCGCAAATGTCTGCAAGAACCCCTTTCAACATAGAGGCAGATCTTGTTGTTCACCTTAACAGATTTATTTATTTTAATTAAGAGATATGAAATTATTTTATAATGTTGTAAATTCTTAAGATATGCAAAGAAAATTTTTTTTTTTTAAAAAATAGTAATCCAACTACGTAATCTACCATAATTTAGCATCATTTTGTCTGCGACAAAAACAATTTTTTCAAAATACCGACTCCAAATAGGGGTTTTTTTTCTTTTCCCCAAAAAAAAAATTATAGAAATAGAAAATTGTTCTTTTTTTTAAATAGAGTTAACTAATTCTGGGAAAAATAAAACTAAATAAGGATATTTTAATATTAATATATTCACAAAATTTATAATATGGTGATAATTATTTATTTTGGTGTTTCATTTTAAATTGATTCTTATTAAGAAATTATATTATTTTGACAAGCTTTTGCTGGCTTTCTGTACCAACCAACGCCGTGTTCTTAGCCTTAGACCAGATATGCCAAATTCGAGAACACCCTTTCCAATAGAGGCAGAAACTTGGTGGAACAGCTTAAAAGATCGTGAGCTAGCAATATGGCTCAGTCAATTAACCTTTTGGAAGAGATTTTGTTTTTCTGATGTCCGTCTTTTCCATAATTTCCACCATTACTTGGAAGGATCCGATTCTATATGTTCCTTAAATAAAGTTCGTCATTCAAACATAGGGATTTGGAAAAAAAACTGTTATCTTTAATAGCAAATGCCATGTAAAGCGTTGCGACAATATCATCGGTTGTAATAATTCCAACTCCCAGTAGACTTCCAGCGTTCTCTTACCATCTCTGTCTTCTCCTTCCATGCGCTTCCAGATGTGCAAACACTGCATGCTTAACGGTCTTCCTAAATTCCCCGTCTCCGCCTATTCTCACCAACGTGACCATTAATCTATCTATTCACATCTCATCTCCTTAATTACCCTATTTTATACCTAATTACCTCTCTCTCTTACTAACGCCTCAACAAACCGCTCTCAATCCCATTCATTCTCTCAAACAAATATTCCAATTTCATTTACTACTGGACTCTCTAAGCATTTACAATACCCCATTGTCATACCATCACTAAGTACCTTAGCTTATTATTACGCTGGATACACAAAGATTTTTTCCAAATATCAATACTTTATCTTGAAGTTTATGTGATAAATATAAATATATATATATTATCTCCTTTTTCCACGAAAGCCTTTTCCCTATTATAAAAATTCCCTCAAACCACTCACAATGCTCTTCATTCCTTCTCTTACTCATATGATCTAATCTCTTCCTTCATCCCTCCTACCTTACCCAAAATTCATCCCTAATCTGAAAACCTTTACTTCTTCCAGTAAATACCTACCCTACTCTAATATCTAACTACCATACCCCTCATTGTAATTAATCCTCCTCTCTCTACTACACTCCTACCTTATTTACCTTACCTGGATTTATCTTAAGACCACTTTTGATCACACACTCAACCCCCGTACCTCAAACTCTCTTCACTAAATACTACAACCCTTCTGAATCCTTCCCCACCAAGGTAGTATCATCCGCAAATCAGTATCCATGTTCACTTCTACTTCATTAAATCTATCACCCCTATGCCATCAATTTCACTAATACAAATCCATACCCTCTCCCTCCCTATCAATCATTCCTCTGCAGACACTTCTCCATAAAAGAATTATAATTGACAAAGCCACTAGGTGACATTCACTCCATAGTTCTCAAAACATCTCCTCTACATCATATACTTTCCCATACAAAATTTCCGCTATTTCACCCTGGGTTTCATAGTTTTTATATATGGTAATTTCAGCTAATTTCATAATACATTCGTTTGGCATCCCAGAAACGGTTGGTCTACATAAAACGAAATGGTTCTATAAGCCATTCACTATCTTCGTTTCTTTACAGTTTGCTTTCTTTGTAGGCAGTTAATATTTTCCGATAATCCGATAAGAAATTGTCATTTTTTTAAGAAAAAAATTTAATTTTTTTAAGATTATATAATTTATAATATAAATTGTGACATTTTTATAGTACTTTCTCGAATATATATTATATCATAAAAATAATATAACTTATATAGTCTAAATATTTAAATATATATACATAATATTATATAACATATATATATATATTATTATATATAATTATATTATATATATTATATATAATTTATATATATATATTATATATATTATCACTTAAATCCGATTCAACTACCTCGCCATTTTTTTTTAAAATCGTTGTCACAAAAAAAATCCTGAAAAACCCCGGAAAAAACCCAAAATCCTTGGCGTTTTTTCCTGGTCTTTTTTTTTCCTGAAAAACAGTAAAAAAAACCCGTCCCTGTCGGGCGTGTCGTTGTTGGTTCTTTTTTCCGATACAAAAAAAGAAAATCATTTTTTTGGCAAACCAATTGGGTTTTAGCCTCACCTAGTCCTCCCCACCTCCTCAATGTGTCTCTCTTCCCTTGTGCAATAGACATCACAAGACAAGAGCACTCTACTACCACCCTCCTAACTGATCTAACTCAGTAGATTCTTATGGATTTTAGCCAAAAATTACCCCCCCCCCTAACGTACTCTCCTTGTAGCAACAGACATCAACAAGGCATTTGATACAGTTACCGGTCACATTTTAATATACAAAGACACACAAAAATAGAAAAAAAAAGCAAATTTTCTATCCCGTCATGCAGCTAGAGTTATCCAAGGACACCACCTCTCCCGTTTATACAAATTATATAATGAAGTTCACCAGGGAGTCATTCTTTCAACTACATTCTTTAATGAATGACCTCCCTCATCCCACTTCCCCTTCCATTAAAATTAATAGTTATGCTGATGACCTAATAATTACAGCTCAAAATCCCTCTATATTATCGCATGCAGAGAACTACAACAATATATAAACCAACTGGAACAATGGCTAACAACAAACAAAATGACCACATCACCTCAAAAATCAGCTATATCTTACTCACTCCAGACAAAAGAGAACTTAACATCCACCCTGCAATTCTCTGATCAAACAATAGACCTCTCACAAACAGCCCATCATCCTAGGTTTGACATGTGATACACATATGACATTCACCCCCACATCAACAGTATCACTTCAAGAGCCACACATAACTTAAATGCACTGAAAACACTAACTGGAACAAACTTTGGCGAACATAAAGAAACTCTTTCAATTGTATACAGACAATTCGTCTGCCCCTTCCTAAATTATGCATCACCTGCCTGGGCTCCCACAATATCACAATCCAATATTCAGAAATTATAAACCGTACAAAATAAAGCCCCCATGATAACAGGCTGCCTGCCTTCCCTCTACACCCATCCATCATCTATTAACTGAAACAAAAATTCTCTTTTTAAAAACCCATCTTGACATGATAAGCTGTCAATTTTACCGTAAATCACTCAATAGATCCAAATTTTTAAGAACTGATGTCATTAAAGACGAACCGGCAACAATACAGCATAGTTGTGGTTATAGACGTGCTGGCAACTGTATTCCCAACATGGACACGCTGTATTCAACTGGATCGGTTGAGTCAGTCTTGAGCTATCGCTGTCAGAGTGCGGGTGTGTGTAGTTCTGCTGTAACGCTGGCAATGCCGGGAAATACTGTGCAGAGGTACGCGATCAAATTTTGCGTTAAAATCTGCAAATCCGCCACTGAAATATTGCATTCGTTAGAAGATGCGTACGGTGCCACCACAATATTGAGAACAATGATGTTTAGGTGACACAAAGCTTTTAAAGAGGATCGAGAAGATGTGGAAGACGAACATCGATTTGTATTGCCAATCTCGACAGCATCTGAGAACAATGTGGAATTGGTACGAGCTGTGATGGCAAAAGATCGCCGTTGAAGTGTTCGGATGATTGCAGAGGAAACGGGCTTGGATTAAACCTCGGTGCATAGAATTCTAGCAACCCACCTGCACATACGGAAGATTTGCGCAAAGCTGGTGCCCAAACACTTAACATTGGAGCAAAAAGAACCGATTACGAATCTATCAGGATGTACTGTAACGCTTCAGATTGGAGCCAAATTTTCTTGACAAAGTCTTAAGAGATGAAACATGGGTTTTCGAGAACAATCCTGAGACAAAACGGAGAAAGTCAGGAGTGGCACACGAAAAATTCCCTTCGCCCAAAGAAGGCACGCATGAGCAGATCAAAGGTTAAAACGTTGTTATCGTGTTTTTCGACGGCCTACAAAGAATATTTAGCTACAGGAATGACTTAATACCGTCGTCTACATGGACATTTAGAACGACTTCACAGACGGGTTCATCGAGTCTGAGCGGACATTGCAGGTGATTGGGTGCTTCACTGTGACAACGCACCAGCCCACATGCGCTACCAATGAGAGATTTTCTGGCAAAGAACATTCCCACACTTCCATATTCTCCGCTACAGTCCAGATTTGCCGTCCATATTATTTCTTTCTTTCTCTTTACCGAAGTTTAAATTTCAAGTTGGAGGGGACAGTAGAAAACCTACAGAGGTGGCTGTGACCCCCAACTACACCCGCTCACCTGATAATGACTTCAAATATTGCCTACATCATAGCAAACCTGACCGGATAACTGATATCCGGTCGAGCAGGGGGTATGCCCGAAGTGGATAGTTTGTTACTTTACTATGGTACGTCTCTTCTAGACATTTATTAGAATCAGTCACAAGTATTCCCTCGGCGGCTCTCGCCGTACATTGTTGTCAGAAACTTCACAATGTCATCGCGTTCTTCTTCACGTCGGACACTCAAGTTGTCTAACATCTCTTAGAACGAGGTGATGACAGGATAAGGAGGCGCTGGAATTCTCATTCATTCACGTGCTATCCTCTATTCATTTACAGCGTTTCCTTTCGAACTAATTAGAGTTGCAGCAAAACAAATACTCTCCTCCAACCTCGATTTTATTGTCCTGCTCTCACTCAGGTCCTAGTAAATAGTTCACTAGAGCCGAACTTAGTCGACCTTGTCCCACAGAAACTCACCCTCTTCTAATTCTGTGGTTTGTCAGGTGCGGAGATTTTCAAAAATTCCATTCGCACCTCAGTTAGTTGGGTGACTTAAGATTCTTGTCGAATGCCCTTAGCCCCCTTTCTTTCTCTCTGAGATGCCTTGACACGGATTTTCCTTACCTTTTGAACGTTTAGACAATCGTCTGTTTCTCTTTCCAACTGCAACACCTCTCCTCTCACCTGTATAGATTCTCTCCTTTTGCTCTCGTTCCGTAACGGATCGCCTTTCATTGGTCCCGCTCTTCCGATTACTTGCACGGCAGCTTATTCATCACGCCCATTGCATTTCAAGCGAGTCTCCGCATCAATCTCAATTGTTAGAATCTCCTCATTCCGGTGATTCTAAATGATTGAGCTTTGTGGGCCCCTTTTTATCAGATCACAGCTCACAGCTATTCACTTTCTCTACTTCAATGAGCGGTTTCCGACTCTTGAGACGCCCCTTTTTATATCTTCCAGGCAAAGTTAGTCACATACAGAGATTTGTATCCCCACGGTGTCTCTTGGCTGTAAAAACTTAGCTACACTCTTTGGGTGGTCCCCAAGCCTAAATACCCTGAGAAGAAAATCGCTACAGTAAATAAAACGGACTCTCGCATTTAACCCCCAAAAAAAAAAATTTACAGGGCTGACCTGCCGGATCCCTCCGCTGAATCCCGTGACAAGACAACCATCCACGACACTTATTATAATTCTCGACCTGTATTATATCAGTGTTCCGATCTTCTTTCAATGTGGAATGTTTAATAGAAAACATATCTCGCCGCTCTAACAGTCTCCACCCACAGTTCAGCTCTCCTCATTCAGGCAACTGCTGATATTACTATCAGATTGCTAGCTTGCTTCAGAATCGTCCCTCGCCTATGTCTTCTTTTCCAAAAAATTAGAATTAACTACTTTCGTACCACTCCTTTAATTTTTCAAACAGCGAAATGCGGATGCACTAATTTCTATTTGTCCGCTTTTTACATTTAGAGGTATCATGCATATCCTGGCACAATTGAGAAAGACACCCCATCTCCGCCTATATATAATTCCTCCGTCACAATTCACCTACTTCTGCCTCAATTGTTCTTGCTGGATCTGTATACAAAAGATCTGGATCAATCCTCTTTTCCACCTATTTGAACTACAGCTTTTTTTGCGTCCAAATCCCTCACCTCCTCCCCAAACCTGGGAAAAATCGAAGTTGTCGGGAAACCAAAGACCAATTTCGCGTTGACCTGTTCAATACGCTTGCCGCAAGATTAAATGGAGAAAATGGTTGCAGGTGCCCTTCTCCTTGTATTCTAGAGAGTTGAACATGAATTTTTCATAAACTTCCTTTGGCCTCTGCACAATCGGTTCGACCCCACCATTGTTAAGACTAAACCTGGATTCATTCGAGGCCTCCTCAACTGGCGATGGGTGTTCTGCGGTGCTTTTTTTTTTCTTTTTTGAACATTTAAAAGAGCTTTAGAACAAACACGTGGAGAACTCGGGGTTCTCCTTTAACTGGTAAGCCACCCAAATAATCACTTACGGCCATCTAGCTACGTCAGGGCTTCTCCCCCACCTTCAAATTCCTCTTGACGTCACCATACCTCCGTAATCTGGAGTTCACGAACACAGAATTATGTCGTCCTGGCGCGATATATCTTTATTGTTGCCTCAGCTGACTCCTATCTCTTCGCCATTTTCCTTAACTATAATTTCATGACAAACTTCTAAAAGTCAATCCCATGTCATATATCTTGATCCTCCCACTTCAATAGAGCTCATATTTTCCTACTTCAGGAACCGAGTATATATATTATAATAATATTTATATATTATTAATATAATATAATAATTTCTTTATATTATAATCTATATATTATATATAATATTATTAATCATATTTATATATATTAAAAAATATATATTACTTATATATATATATATATATAAGTATAATATACTATATACTCAGGCCTTAGGGTTCAAGTACATTCTTGTCAAGTACAGTAAGTACAATCAGTACTCTAGAACTTGTTCAATGTACAGTACAAAGTATCCTACTTAACTCTCAAAATTGTGTTCAAGTACAATAAAGTAATACTGGATTCAAGTAAAGTAACATCTTATGAAAATCTTGACTAACTAATCATTATATTATTATATTATATTATATTAATATCACTATTATTACTATATTTATACTATCTTATAATACTTTTATTAATATAATAAATATACTATTATTATTATATACTATATATATATATATTCATCATCCATCATTCATACAACACCCCCACTTCCTCCTCAAGACTGGGGGTAAAGTGCGTGCGTAGCAGCCACCGGAAACAGAAAAGTGTAGAAGATATATAAAGCAAGTTGAAAAGAAAGCTAACTTAACCTTTGGCCACCTCTATACCTTTTTTTTGTTAGATACTCGGTCGGGTCAGAAAATCTCCACCCTAGAGCTTACGGACCCTCCGGGACCACGACGGACCCCTCACTATGGTCATCTTCCGTCAATGTGGGGTTCCATCCCTAGGCCCAGGTAAAGATAAAACCATACATGTCTTCCCCCCCCACACTGTCGTCCACTATGCACGGCGATTTACTCTCTCCTCTCTCTTCTCCACTTTCACTCTCGCTGTTAATGGTCTTCCGCCATCTTCGGCTGTTCCATTCTGCCGCGTCTTCGAGGGCTACCACACGCATTACTTATATTGCACTTCTCTCGCATCCTGCCAAACTCTCACATTTCTCCTCCAGGTATTCCTTTACTTACTCAATCACTTTTCTTCCGGTCTCCCAGCGGTCGATTCCCACCATACTCACCACTTACATCCGTTAATCCCATCTTGCTCACCAACCGACTATTTCCATCCTTTCCACATGACAACACCATCTCAACGTACTTTCATTTATTCTCTCATTTCCCCCATTCTTCACACCACACAACTTCTAATACGTTCATTCCTCATTTTATTATTCTTCTCACACCTAACACCCTAAGATTTCATTTGAATACATTGTACTTTAGGTCAATACTATTCCAGACCTAGTCTCACTACTCTACATTAACAGGTAACATATCCTCATGTAAGGCCTATGCGCATTCAAGAACTTAGTCTTTACATCACAAGATTATTGACTAGTCACCTTCCTGTATTCACACTTTTTTTCTGCAATCGCACATTCATTCCTTTCTCCGAATTTATAAATATTTAAACTCACATTTTTTGCAGCTACTCACCATCTAACATAATTTCACACGATACTGTCCTCACCAAACATAACTTACTCTTATCTATTTACTTTCAAACCTCTCCTTTTACACACCTACAATCCCTCTACCAATCCCTCTCCAAACTCTCTCAGGATTCTCCCACAAAACCAAATCATCACTCTGCCACTTCTTGTTCTTCGACCCTCCAACTCTCTTCACATTCTTCATCATCCTAACACCATTTCCTGCTCCTATAATAATTTCATAACCTTATCCATCATTACAATTGAATACAGGAACTTAACCATCCCTGCCTCATCTGCTATTAATATTAAAACAAATCCTTTTTACTCTATTTATTCTTCACCGCTCATCTATCGAGTATACATACTTTTAGACATTCTCAGAAGCTTACAACCAACATATATTATCCTAACAAATTATAGAACTTCCCTATTTACACGGAATTTAACCTTTTATATTTTCCCTCCATATGCCTGTTCAATCTCCATAAAACCTCAAAAAGTTATTTTTCTCTCCCTCTCTCTCTATTCATTTGTTTTCAATGTAAAGATTAGGATCCACACATCCTCTACATTACTAAACGTACCTTGTTCACCAAAAGTTCTTCAGTCACTCCGAAAGCATCTCTTTGACCAAATACAGCATATTATTCGCTACAACACTTTCAATAAACAATCTCCATTATAATACTTACAGTTACCTTTCACCTACCTATATACGGGTATATTATTTTGTCTCTCGAACAATCTCGAACTATCTCCATATCAAACGTTAAACTATAACTTCCAAATTCAATTCAATCACCACCTGCCGATATACTTACTTTTTGGAAAACTTTTATTCTTTCATTTCCTCATATTTTAAAATCAAACTTAATTAAAACTCTTTTGACAGGGGAACAAAATTTCCGTCATCTTATGTTAATTTTACAAAGAACTTGATTTCCTGGAAACATTATTTCTGAAGAATGGTTCCCAGAATTTATAATTGATCAACGTTTCGAAAATTACTTTCAGCAAAATTTTAAAGATAAATCTCAGAGCTAGAATTAAAGCTCCTAGGATATCTTTAATATATGAGGTTGCCTTTTCTTGGGGAAATCAGTTACGAAATTTGTCGTAAAATTGATGTGGTTTTAAAAACCAACTTTATACAGTTTAAATTTAAGATTTAGATTGTGAGGAAAAAAATGGGAAATATTTTAAATTTAAAGATAACCTCCCTTTACCTCTATGCTCATCAGTAATATATTAAAAGTGCGGTGACTGCGATATCATACAAGGAAAGACAATACGAGAGCCTTTCCATACGTATTTTGAGCATAAAGGTATTAATTTAGAACTCTAGTTTCATCATCCTTCCCCCTAATTCAGCCTTAATTTCATCTCTCCAGGAAAAACTGAATATATACATATACAATTTTGAAATATTAGCCCAAACTGAGGAACTTCAAGATAGTTGTTATTTAATCTTGTATTTTTATGTTTCAACCGACCTTAAATGAAAATTAAGCTTTAGCGTCTTAATACTGAGTGGAATTTTCATTAAATCATAGACTCTAACTGCTAATATTTGTATCATTAAGTATCTTTCTATATGGTTACTTTATTCACTTTATATTATTTTAACTTTTTTAAATTATTTTTTATATAATATTTTTAAATTTTATCATTATAATTACTATTCTGTAAAACTGAAGAAGGATTCTGGTCTCATTTTCTAATATATTTAAAATTTCATTCGTTTGGGTTATATCTAATATATACTATATATATATATATATATATAATATTATATATACTTAATATATATTATATATAATATATATATATATAATATATATATATATATAATATATTCATAATATATTATTATATACATATATATATATAATATATATATATTTCTATACTATAATGATCATGCTATTAAAATTAGTAATTTATTTGAAATAATAAGAATACATAATAATAATAGAAGGAAAAGGATTAAAAAAAATATATATAGTTGGCACTTAAAAATGCAAAAGTACCTGCCAGTATTCTGCAAATTTCAAAGTATCACAGAGGTTGCAGTACAATAACACTGGTTTAAATCAACTACAAGTATCCTCCAAAAATGTACCTTAGTAAATACTCCAAAAAATGTACTTAGTCCAAGTAGCCAGTAAAGTTATTGTAGCTGAACCCAGCCTAGATTATATATATATATATTCTCATATATATATATATATAATATTATAATATATCTTATATATTATATATATATATATATACTATATATACTATATAAATTTCTATATATATATATATATATATATATACACGCGGGTGCCACCAAAACTGTTCGGGAATTTGAACAACAAGCGCAACTAGATGTAGCTTACCCTTCTGCCGCTAGATGTGGCAGTATGCTTTGTGAATAAGTGTACTAACAGCCACGCATCTGAAAAGACACTATTTTTTTTGTTTAGTGCGATTTTGTAAGAGTAGGTTCATTGATTTGGCGATATTTTTATCCGATATAAGATATTTTAACGAGCAAAGAATCGGCAATAAATTTTGTATCAAACTTAAAAAAAAAACTGCTGCAGAAACCCATGGTATGCTACAGGAAGCCTTTGGAGATAATGCCATGAGCAAAAACAAAACCTATTTATAGCATTAACGCTTCAATGACGGACGAACAGCTGTCAATGTCGATGAGCGTTCCGGATGACCGTTAACAAAGACAACGCTGGAAACCATATTAGGAGTTTTCAATGCTATCCTTGCAGGTCGTTGGTGAACCTTCTCCAATGTTTGTGACATAGTAGGACAGTCATAGCGTACTGTTCAACGCGTTTTGTCGGATGTTTTTAACATGAGGCGCATTTCAGTAAAATTTGTAACAAGACTGCTAAGGAACAAACAAGATAGTCGACCGCGTTTCTCTTTGTACGGAACTCAAACAAGTCAGAGATAACACTAACTTCACCTCCAATATCATAATTGATGATTAATCATGGGTTTACGGTTATGATCCTGAGACTAAGCAGCATTCTTCTCAGTGAAAGTCGCCAAATTTATCACGGCCGAAAAAAAAACGCATCAGGTTCACAGCAATGTCAAGTCCATGTTGATCGTTGGTTTTTTTTTCGATATTCACGGGATTATCCATAAGGAATTCTTACCTCCTGGTCAATCCATCAGTGCAAGTTTTACTGTAAGGTTTTCAAGCGGCTGAAGGAGAGCATTCGGCACAAGTGTCCAGACAAGTGGAAGAACAACAATTGGTTTCTCCATCATGACAAGGCACCCGCTCACACACTACTTGTTGTTTAATTCCTGACTCCCAAAAACATTACAGTGATTCCATCCCATTCCCTATTCGCCTGACCTTGCAATCTGTGACTTTTTCCCTTTCCCAAAAATAAAATTACGGATGAAAGGGAGTCCTTTTAACAAAACAGAAAATTAGAACTTCCAGGGATGCATGGGATCATGGGAAAATCGCAGGGACCTCTGTATAGATGCTTAAGAGAAATACTTCGAAGCGGAATCTAGGAGGTACGGTAAACAACTTTTGTTTTTGTTTTACAGTCAAATTCCCCCACTTTTTGGTAGCGCCTATATATATATTATATATAATAATATATAATATAATATATACTTATATATAATATATATAATAATATCATAATATATTATAAAAACTACTAAAATATTATATAATATATTATATATATATACATAGTATATATATTATATATTATATTAATTAATATATATATATATATATTATATATTATATATATATATACATATTAATATATATATACTATATATATATATATATATATATATATATATATATATATATATATTTGTGCTTGTGACCTTATGCAAATGCATTAATTCTTTTTGTTTTTCTTTTATTAAATAAATACGGATATAAAAGTCTGTAAATATTTCTCTGAATAATATATTAACTTCTTCTTCTTTAAATGAAGAAAAAAAAAAAAAAATCTAAGAAAAAAATGCGAAGTTATTATTATTTTTTTTTTAGTTAAAAAAGAAAAAAAATAGAATTTATTTAAAATGCAAATTATTATTTTCTCTTTTTGTTGCTTATTATTCGGACGTCCTTGAAAAAAAACGACAATAAAAAAAAAAAAATAAATAAAAATAAAGGGTAGGTCCTCTTGGCAAGAATCGGCTGCCCTTTCGACGCATACAGAGACGCTCTCCTTATCTTTGGCTTCTTTTGTGAGATAAAGTCGTAGAGATGAAGGAATTTTGCTCACTAGGCCAAATAACCAACGACAAAAACAAACCAAATCAAATTTATTTTAACCTACATTTGTCCGATTTGGAAGATTTATTTATAGAATTAATCTATATTCATATATATATATTTTTTCAATATATATATATATATAATATATATATATATATATATATATATATATATATATATATATATATATATATATATATATATAATATATATATATAATAGATACATATATATAATATTTATTATATATAATATATATATATATATAATATAATATATAATTATATTATCATATATATTATATATATATATCTATATATATATATATATATATATATTATATATATATATATAATATATATATCTATTAATATATAATATATATATATATATATATAGTGGGTCGAGCCTTTTGAAAGTTCCATGGTCCCGAGTTCAATTCCTTGTACCAACTACTTGGGAAAGGAATTACATTGCTGGAATGCTGGTCAATTTAAGCGCGCCCCCCGTAAAAAAAAAAAAAAAAAACAAAAAAAAAAAAAAAAAAAAAAATTTCAAAAATAAAAATGCACAGCGAAAAGGATACATTTTTGAATCCCTCGTAAAATACCTATCGGCAGATAGGAAATACGTAAAATAAAAATTAAAAAAATAAAAAAAATTACTTGTTATAATTATAGTAATATGATTAGAGGGCCTATTTAGAGACCTTTTATTGGTACTCGTTAAAATAAATTTGACTTTTCTATAAATTTTGCTTTTTTTTAACTAAAGAATACCCCAAGGTATACCGCACGATGGCAGGAGTCGTGTCTCTCGGCCTTCCGGGGGGAACTACAGGGTAGGACTAATTCCCCCCCCCTCCGGGGAGGTCTCCGGAAACCCCGCTCTTTTGGATTTGGTGTCGCGGGGGTTCCTCCGCCCCTCCCTACGGGGTATGGAAAACGTCCCCCCCTGTGTTCCCCGTCGGTTCGCGGGCCCCCTAAATTGCCTTGTAATACCTTTACAAATAATAATATATATACTATGTCCCAGCACCCCAAAAAAAAATTGGCAAATTTTTGTTTATTTTTTTTTTTTTTTTTTTATATTTTTCGAACCAAAATTTTACTTGGATTCCAACCCTGTAAATCTTTTCCCTGTAGCTCTATAAAGATTTTGAATGATTTTTTTCTTTTTTTTTTCTTTTTTTTTTTTCTTTCTTTACAGTTCCTCGGTAAAATTTTGCCAGGATTCCAGCAATGTATTCCTTTTCCGGTAGCTGGTTGTAGTTTTGAAAAATTTATTATCTCGTTGAAGGATGGTATACTGTTTAAGTGTGCTATCGGGTGAATGTAAAAAGAATCAGCGCTATTTAAAATAGCTTTCTCTTCCCAATAAAAGGGGAAAGAGGTGATCAATTATCATAATATATATAATTATATTATATATATATATATATATATATATATATATATATATATATGGTGAACACTTTCCTACTTTTCAATCTGTCAACCTTAAAAGGTATCTGAAAATATTATAACATATATGGAATCAAGCGTATGAAAATTTGTGTGGAAAATGAAAAAAAAAAAATTTTATTTTTCTTTATATCTCCAAAACTACGATGGTACAAGAAAACTAATAACATATTTAGAATCAGCGTATGAAATATGTATGAAAGAATTTTTTTTTTTTTTTTAAACAAAAAATTACAAGGGTAAACCGCAAAGATGCCAAGAGTGGGGTCTCTCGGGCTTCCTTGGGGGACGACTTGGGATACGGACTATTTTCCCCCCCTCCGGGGAGGGTCTCCGGAAACCCCGCTCTTTGGTATTTGGGTGGTCGCGGGGTTCTCCGCCCTCCCCTAACGGGGATTGGGAAAACAACCCCAGTAGTAACAAAACACATCTTTGGCACAAAAAAATGACGCGACCTTTTTTGAACTTTTTCCTGGCCGCGACCTTTTTGGCCATTGACTTTTTGGGCAAGGCCAATTTTTTACCTTAACTTTTTTTGGGCCTTGACTTTTTTTTAAGAACCCATTTTGAGAACCCGATTTTTTTGAGAACCCGGATTTTTGAGAACCCGGATTTTTTCAGAACCCAATTTGGAGAACCCAAATTTTTTGAAGAACCCAAATTTTTTGAGAACCAAATTTTTTGGAGAACCCCAAATTTTTTTGAGAACCCAAATTTTCTTGAGAACCATAATTTTTTGAGAACCCTAATTTTTTGGCAACCCTAAATTTTTTGGCAACCCTAATTTCTTTTGGCAACCCTAATTTTCTGGCAACCTTCGAAGAAGGGTTGTGCGCCAAACGGTTGCGTCAGCAACCGTTGTACGTACCCCACCCTATTTTACGCCCCCTAATTATTTTCGACCATGGGTCAATTTTTGCCCACAGTTACTTTTTGATCTTCCTTTAGGGGCTTAGCCCTTTTTGATGTCTTAACCTTGTTTGACCATTATTGTTTGACCAACCCTTTGATCTTTCCATGGTGTTCATTTTTTCCCACGGTTATTTTCAGGCTACCTCTTGGTCATTTTCCATGGGTCAATTTTGGCCCACGGTAAATTTTGGCTACCCTTTGGTCTTCCATGGTCAATTTGGCTCCACCTAATTTTTCGACCAACCTTTGGTCTTCCATGGGTTAATTTTGACCCACCCTAATTTTTTCGACAAACCCTTTGGTCTTCCATTGGGTCATTTTTCCCACGGGTAATTTTTGATCTGCCTTTACGGGGGCTTAGCCAGTATTCTTTTTTGATGTCTTAACCTTCTTTGACCATGATATTTCGGCCTTAACCTTGCCATATACCCAGTGTCAATTTTGACCCCACGGTAATTTTGGTTACCCTTTATGGGCTAGACCGTTTTTGCATTGTCTGTTTACCTTGTTTGACCATGATATCTTCGACCTCTAACCTTGCCATATACCTGGTCAACTTTTGCCCACGCCAATTTCTTGCCCCACTCGTGGCCACCCTTTCACAATATTTTCGTTCCAACTTGAACGCCATGTTATGGATCTATCCTAACCTTGAACACCTATACGCACACACACACACACACACACCACACACACACACACACACACACACAACACACACAAACACACACAAACCACACACCACTTAACACTAACCCATATGCACTTACACTCACCCATAGATACTTGCACTTACATTTACACTTATACCACACGTACAAACACACGACCAATCCTTTTGGGTCTTCCATGGGGTCAATTTTGACCCACGGTAATTTTGTCTTCCTTTAGGGACTTAGCCCTTTTGTGATGTCTTAACTTGTTGTTTTTGACCTATAAATTTCGCGACTTGACATTTGCCAGATACCCATGGTCAATTTTGCCCACGCTAACTTGGGGTGGCTTTGATGGTTCCCCAATCACCGTAAGAAGATATCTAGGGCATGTTCTATTAGTGTCTATTGAGTATTTAGGATGAGTGCCAGGTTGAGATGCCAGGTGAGTGCCAAGTGAGTTGCCAATGAGTGCAAGTGAGTGCCAATGAGTGCCAAGTGAGTTCCACATAGTGCCAAGTGAGTGCCACATAGTGCCAACTGACTGCCACTTTTTTCAAGCCTTTTCTAGCCTCCCCTGAGCCTGGAATGCCCTTAATATGGGTGTCTACCCCTAGGTAATAAGGTATGAGGAATCGATTGTGTTATATTACAATCTGCTAGAATGCTTCCTACTATGAGTTAGTAATTTTCTATAACACTTATAAGCACTTACACTCGCCATAGACACTTACACTAGCCCTTATACACACTTACACTCACGCGCACAGGTACACTTTACACTTACACTCACACACTCGAGGCTCAATTTTGTTGCCTCATCTTTGATGACTCACTTTGATGAAGTCATCTTGATACACCATATTATGATTCATTTTGGATGGACTCATCTTATTGTCTCCTCTAGATTCATTAATGCCGCCACCAGGCCGCAGCAAGCCCCCTCCCCGCAAAGAATGGAGGCCCCGCACCCGTAGGCGCAATATTCCCGCGCGAATGAAAAAAAATATATATACTATAAGTCATTCATTTTATTTCATACTTAAACATTTTTTTTATTAAAAACATTTTCGCGAATCTAAAACTGTAACTCATTACAGACCTATTATTTTACACATATATTTATTAACATTATTTTTACTCTCGATACTTTTTCCTTAATACTTTTTAATTATAAATTTTTAAAAAATTTGTTATGTAAGAAGAAAAAAACCAGAGTGCCTGATATAATAAACATTTTATTTTACTACAACTGCACTAAAATTTTATTAAAAACATTAACATACATACCTTAAGCAGTAAATCAGTAAATCAATAAAGTGTAACCTAAACCTAGGGGATTAGTATGCTTTGGTTTTACTGCTTTACTGCTCATTAACTCATGTTTTACTGCTTTAACTCATGTTTTTATGATATATAACTTATATGTTTTTACTGCTTTAACTCACAAATTTATTAAAATTACATACCTTAAAGCAAGTAAATCAGTAAATGCTTTCTGTTTTACTGCCTTTACTGCTTACTCATGGTTTTACTGCTTTAAACTCATGTTTTACTGCTTTAACTCATATGTTTTACTGCTTTAACTCACATATTCATTAACATTACATACCTTAAGCAGTAAATCAGTTAATCAATAGAGTGTGTTACCTAACACCAAGGGGGGATTTGAGTATGCTTTTGTTTTACTGGTTTACTGTCTTTAAACTCCATGTTTACTGCTTTAAACCTCATGTTTTACTGCTCTTAACTTTCATGCTTTACTGCTTTAACTTTCTGCTTTACTGTTTTAACTTTTCTGCTTTACCTGCTTAACTCATATATTGTATTAAACATTATTTTTTTTATCTTTGTTTAATACTTTTCTATTTTATTTGATTATTATTTTTTATTTATTTTTATTATTATTTTTATTATTTTTATTATTTTATTTTTATATTTTTATTATACTTAGTGTTATTTACCTTCATGCTATTGTTATGATTTTAGAACAACACACCACACAACACACACACACACACACACACACACAACACACACACTCTATTACCACACACATTCACTATGACACTAATACACACACTCTATGACACTACACATTCTACCCAAGGACACTCTACCTTTACATACATATAACACACCAGAGGTCACACACACTTTACATCTATTACACCAAATTCACTATCGATACTTATAACCACACATCACTATGACAACGACACTTATAATCCACTTAGACCAACACTTACACTTTCACACTTACACTCCACAGATTACTTACACTCACCACAGATTACTACACTCAACACACAGACTTTACTTACACACACAGATTTACTTACACTTCGCACACAGATTTACACACACACACACACACACACACACACACACACCACTTACACACTATAACGTATTAATTTATTAAAACATTTTATGTTTTAATTAAAACACGTACATTTATATTTTACTCATTCAAATATAACTAACAATTATTTCAAAGTTTCTTAAAACTACTATAATAAATCAATCATTATTCTTTGCAACAAAGGAATTTTATCTATTAACTGTTAATACTTTCTGTTTATAAATTTTATAACTATCAAGTTTTAAAATACCTTTTAGTAAAATTTTATGAAATCTTTATTAAAAACATATATTTTACGTACCTTAAAGCAATAAATCAGTAAATCAGTAAAGGAGTAAATCAGTACTCTACATCAAGTATGCCACGTTTTTGTTCTATTGACTTACTGCTTTACATCATCTTTAGCCATGTAATAGTATTAAACATAACAAAAAATAAGTTCTTCTCTGCAAACAATAACATGTATTTTATTAAAAATCATTCTAAGTTTTTTATTTAAAAATAAACAATTATTCACTTACATCTATATTATTCACTCGATGTTAACTAAAATATTTCAAAGAGTTTTTAAATAATTCGGGTTTTCTTTATTATATTATTAGTATGTACATTGACAATCCATCACGAGGAACAACAAACACCCGCAACTCCTACAGATACGAAAACTGGACCCTCTCTCTGTTAAAAATGTTTGACAAAAATACACTACTTTAGGTCTAATTTAGGCATAATCTTTTTGTAACCCCGGGGCGATTTAAGCTAATTCCAGGTCAAAAATATATTTCAAACTGAACCATGCTTTTCTTTAAAATGTGGTGCAATAACTACGTTAGGCCTTAAAATTTAGGCCTTAATTTAGGATAATCCTTTTGTAGCCCGGTTAATTTAATCCTAATACCAGGTCAAAAGTAATTCCAGTATAGACAAGAATCATTGTATTATTATTTTATAATATATTTCAAACTGAAACCTGCTGGCGGTAAGATCCTTTTAGCAGGTAAAAAGGAAATGTTTTTCCTTACTTGTGATTGGTCGGGGTTAATCCTTATCGCCATATGACCTCGTATGTGAATTGGTCCGAGAATTATATATTCGTCTTGAAAATTAACTTGTTCTTTAATTGTATTTGAGCAGGTGTGTGTTTATTATCTTTTAGACCCAACTCATTTTTAAAATCATAGTCATTTAGCTGTTAAGCGGTGCACAAGTTAACCTGATTTGTATTAAACGTGTTTTATTTTTACTAAGTATATATCATATTTATAATACTATAAATCTAGTGAATTAATTATTAATTTCACTAGAATAGATAATAATTAATTCACTATTTCAAGCTAACCACCAGGGCTCAGCATGCAGCCCACCCGCAAAGGCAAACCAACCGCACCCCGCTTGGTGCTCACCCCCGCTCCCGTCCGCCCGCGTTGCGCCGAAGGCGCAAATATTTCCGCGTCCCCTTTGCCCGCCGCGTGCGCCCGGCAGGCCGCCAATATTTCCGCGTTCCCGCCCGCCGCGGTCGCATATATATATAGGTAACGCACTGAAAATGGAAATCATATATATATATATATATATATATAATATATATATATAGTATTATATATAATATATATATATATATATAATATATAATATTAATATATATATATATATATATATAATATTATATTATATATATATATATATAGTACTATGTGTGTGCGGGTGAGTGTTGAAGTGTCATGGTGTGAACGTCTAGTGTCTATGTGTATTGCTATGTGCTGATAAGCAGATATACGTGTATTGTGAGTATAAGTGTTAAGTTGTAAGTGTTCTATGGTAAGTGTACTGGCTTCATAAGCTGATCCATCAATCATAGGTGGTTATCAAAGATGGACGCTATCAAAGTATGAGTCATCAAAAATGAAACCACTTAAAGCAGAGCGTACAAAGCTTAAAAGTATTAAAGTTGAGGCATCAAGGCTGAGGCATCAAAAGCTGAGGTATCAAAGTTGAAGGATCAAAAAGCTGAAGGCCATCAAAGTTGAGCATCAAAACGAGGACATCAAAGTTGGAGGCATTCAAAAGCTGAGGCCATCAAAACTGAGGGATCAAAGATATCGAGTGGGTGGGTGCGTATGTGTAAGTGTGTATGTGTGTTTGAGTGTGTGTGTGTGTGTGTGGTGTGGTGTGTGTGAGTGTGCATGTGATGTTCTAAATTAATAATAACATAAAATTATACACTACACCATAATAAGTATATAATAAAAATAAAAATTAAAATGTTTTAATAAATTATACGCTATATGAGTAAGTGCAGTGTTGTGTGTGAGTGTGTGTGTGTGTATGTGTGCGTGTTTGTGTATGTGTATTGTGTTTCATAATAACAATAACAATAGGAATGAAGTAAATAACACTAATGTATAATAACTAAAATAAAAATCAGCTGTTTATTAAGGTTACCCTTTATATGTTTAAGTGAGTGTGCTGTGGTGTGTGTTGTGACTGCTGCTGTGGTGTGTGTGTGTGTGTTATGTGTGCGGTGTGTGTGGTATCGCGTGTTCTAAATCAATAATTCGGCGGGAAATATTGCCGCCTGGCCCGGAGCGGCACGCGGGGCGCGGGACACGCGGCGGGGACGCACCGCGGAGTGCGGATTGGTTGCCTTTTGCGGGTGGGCTCATGCTGAGCCCTCCAGGTGGTTTAGCTTATGAACTAGGAATTAATTATTATCTATTCTAGTGAAATAAATAATTATTCCTCAATGTAAGTATTTATTACTTAATATTGATTATACACTTCAGTAAAAATTAAAACACTTTAATACCAACTCAGATAAGTTGGCTTGCAACCCTTAACAGCTAAAATGACTATGATTTTTAAAATGAGTTTGGGAGTCTAAAAGATAATAAAACACAACTGCTCAAATACAAGTTTACTTTTACATACCTTAAAACCAAAAGGACGATAAAATAATTCCATCGACCGAATCACCATACGAGGTCATATAGAGATAAGGATTACCCGACCACATCAAAGTAACGGAACACATTTCCCTTTTTACTGCTTAAAGATCTACCGACTCCAGCCATGATTCAGTTTGAATATAATTTTATAAAAATAATAATAACAATGATTCTTCTCTATACTGGAATTACCTTTTGACCTCGTATTAGGATTAAAATTAGCCCGTCTTACAAAAAGGATTCTATCCTAACATTTTAGGCCTAATTATAGGCCTAACGTAGTTATATCTTCTCC